>SZWC01003288.1:63384-83095 GCA_023375785.1 Penium margaritaceum | reverse complement strand
TTCTCAGTCCGCGTCAGGGGTTTACCCCCTTCGCAAGACTGAGGGGCAATCGTCATCAACGACCCAGAGCAGGGAGACTCGAATATTTCGAGTCTCCGGAGGCCCATTTCCGTTTTTACCTAACCCCTGGTTTTGGGACCCAAACCGGGGGTTTTTACCTCGAACTCGTGTGTTCGCACGAGTTATTCCGTTTGTTTTACGTCGAAGTTCGTCGTAAACGAACTTCGAGTTTTGTTTTGTCGTTCTGGCGCGAAATCGTCGCGTGCGAGGCACGCTGGCGATTTCGCGCCAGTAGATTTTGCCTCACCCTCGCTCCCCCTATCCCTCGTCCTCTCTTGCTCGTTTGCAAGGAGGGCGAGGGGGGGCGAGGGCACGAGGCCACGAGGCCTCGCCCTCGAGGCCCTCGTGGCCTCTTGGCCGCCGATCGAGCCACCAGCTCGATCGGCGGCCGATGGCTCGCCGGCGGGTGGCCGGCCGGCCACTTGACCGGCCGCCGGCCACCCAGCCGGTCGGCCGCCGGCCGGCCGGTAGCCAGCGGGTGGCTGGCCACCGGCCAGCCCTCGCGATAGCGAGGGGTGGCTTGCAGCCACCCCCTCGCTATCGCGAGGTGGGAGGGCCGAACTGGCCCTCCCGCTACAACATCATTGTAATGGAAAATTACAACGATGAAGAATTAGTAGAATTATTTGCACGCAAGCGTGCATGGGGGTTACGTAGTGATAGGGGTAAGCCAGGTTGAAGCAGCATACATGAATTGGAAAAGAATGAAGCTCTACTTGGCCGGCTTTGCTCGGGGAGGCTTTGCCGACAGAGTAATGTCATTGTTAACGATGTCTGGAATCTGTTTTGAAAAGGAACCCTGATTGCTTTAGGATTTTGTCCGTTGGTCTCCTTTTTTTTTTGGACTGTAATTTGTTGTCACAAGAATAATCGCGCTCAACGATCACCTGTCTTTTGGACGCAATCGAACAAGGGGGGAAAATCCAGGAAAATAGGTAGAAGGCGTTTGGGGAAAATGAACTACACGTTGCAGATATACATGATGTCGTGGAAGAGCTTGGTCAACGGATTTTTTTACGTCAACGCACATTCTTGGTTACCCAATTGATTGCACAGGGTTACTACGTAGCCCAAAAATGTTTCTTCTATGATATATTTTCTTCTATATTTTGTTCTCATCCTCATTGAAACCTTAGGTAGGAATGTTTGCATCGTTGTCCTTGTCACATAATTTATCTTCTTGACATCTCCCCATTGCACAACTTCGCCAAAAAAAATTGTTCACAAAAAGAAGGCTGAGAAAGCCAAAATATCACAAAAGGGTCACCATATAGCCCAAAAATTCAGCCAGATTGTAGGGGGGCCAGATCGAATGCCAAGGGGACTTCCGTTGAAGAGATTGCACATCTGCCTTTCTGTTATAACGAGGAGAAAAGAAAAATGGCTAAATTTGTGAGAGGTGTCGTGTTCGACCCCCCTCTTGACGCGGACTTCCTCCGGTTGGAAGTTGTAGCTGTAAGATGCCGTAGCGTTTCCTGGTTGTGCGGAGAGGCCTGTATTGGGAGCGCATTTCCATCGTATGCCCGTGTGAGGGCCAGAATGGACATGTTCGCAGATGGCAGTCAAAATCACGTACGCAGCTTTCTTCAGCGAAGCCAACGGGTTTCCGACACACGGCACCACCGATGCAAAAAAAAGGTTCTTTCGAAGAAGACAACAACGAATCACAAGCGCTTTTCACGCGTCGGAATCAATGAGCGTCGGCTGCCGGCGTTCCCTAACCTGTTTTTCGCTATCCGACAACTAGCGCAAGGACTAGCGAAAGTTTCGATGAGCTTCTGGCCGCCACGGATCTTGCACTATCCGTTCTACGACGTTTCTCGCGGCTGCGATTGTTTTGGGAACTGTTTGTTGGAACGTGAAAATTGAGGCTGAGTCTGCGCGAAATGTCGTCGAGCCTGCCGAACATGCACAACGGTCGCCATATTTGACCGTCGCTGATTACTCGGTCGTTGGACTAGTCTATGCGATACTGGATTCCAACGATAGCGGGTCCTCGTATGTTAGCGGCTTGGTCTTAGGCATAAACTGGACAAAAAAATCCGAAGTCGACATTTTTTATAGAACAGCATTCGGAACAGGCACTTATCATCGTCGTGATCTGAACCCGTCACTTTTCGTCTAGACGAGTCGCAAACCAGTCAGTTCGGATATAGTTGCCCAAGAAAAATAGAGTAGGAAATCCTGCTCGAACACATGAGCTTGAGAAGGCACACTTGACCCTTGCATACGCTGGGTTAATGGTAGTTGCGCGGCCGAGGGAGGGAAAGGGTTGTTTAGGACGAGCATTAACTGAGGAAACGGTAACTGTATTGCAGCCTCACTGAAGTCACCGTTTGCTGGAGTCATGTTCATGACGTGCAACGTATAGTCCGTTTAACATGGGCTGGCTGGCCTGCGATTATGGCGTTTGTCGTGCTGAACGTGATAGCACAGCGTTCGTTCATTATGTTGCAGTGGCATCCTGTGTGTTGCGTTGGTGTGGAACTCATCTCGGGAGATCTCATCGGCGAGTCGACGGTGGATACTGCTCTGGCGTAAGCATATCGAGTAAAAGAGACTCATCGAAATGCAGTTCGTTGGTTCCTTTCTTCAAGCCCTAGCTGTGGTAACAAGGCGAGTTACTTCATCAGTTACGATTTAGCCGAAAACTACCGCGAAATACAGTATTGTGTGGACGAGTTATGAACGACAGGTGGTCTAATTGCGCGCCCCCTGCCGAAAGCTACGGCCAACCATCATCCGTTTTCTACTGAGAACTGGTTTCGCGACTGCTGTTAATTCAAGGTCCTTGTGATAGGTACCGACTTCATTAATAATGAAAAGAGGTCTGGAACTGAGGTGGGGTTCCGAAACTGACTACGTTGGTTAAAGGTTCAGACAATCAATTTGCGCGCTTAACTAATAATTCCATTCGCAGCGCGAAACGAACGGACAAATAAAGTCGATTATTAGTCAAAGGTCATTTTCCTGCAAGTTTGCAGGAACTAAACTGATGTATCGAACAATTAGTTAGTGTAATTGCAAGGGGCATGTTTTGAACTCGAATCTTCAGTTCTCACATGTCACGCGTGACAAATTTTGCGACAAGTCGCGCTAGCAACGTGCAATGGCCTCGCAAAAATTTGAACTGGTATGAAGTGGCACGTTGTCGCACTCGCATCTGTGTCACGAATACGTGCGATATTTCATGTTTTTGGTTGTCGTAGTCAACAACGTGCACCATGGATTCAGTTGGTCACTGAGCAGCAGCACACCATGCACTTTTTTGTCATGTTCAAAAGATACACATAAAAACTTTAAGGTTTCTCAACAAAATCATCAGCTCCCTCATCTTCCGTCTACTCTCTTGGCTCATCCATTACCCCATGGATGACGGTCAGTTCCTTACACGTCATTGGATCCTTTCCATTCTGCATGACAATCCTATGAGGCATTACAACATGGCCAAAATGACTATGGTAACATGGCGTGGCTTCCTCACCAATTTGAGTAGATCTTCAACGCTACACGACACACAAATTAAAGTGGACAAGAATTTATTAATCTACCTACAATGTGTGTGCCATATAGTTGTCCACTCGTCAATAATGGAGCAGTTCTAACGTAGTGCGACAATGATTTTCCAAGCAAGAACTCATCCAAGCATTGCTTAACAACACACCATCCACCATCTCTCAGAGTTGCGTTAGAGACCCTCAATCTATAGCTTTTGAAGGCTGCCCACACCACCTGCCATGGTTATACAACTGCATAAAGCAATCAATGGGAGACACATCCCTTTTGTGGTGAACCAATATTGACTGCTAGCGTTCATTAAAAGGCATGCATAAATGTCACAAAACATTCTAGCATCATGCAATCCAAATCTACGGTTCACTCTCGTGACCGTGGGATGGGAGGGCTACATGCACGATTCAAGAATGTTCATATATGCCCTTCGTCGAGGGTTCCACCTCTACCTAGGCAAATAGGTACTCGGTGATGTAGCATTCCTCAAAGGATTTGGTTAAATACCAGCTTACCGTGGAGTGCGGTAACATTTGAAAACGTTTCGTTAAGAGACCATATGTCCAAGAAACCTGTAATAGCCTTTCAATGTGAGGTACACGTCCGCTCGATCCTTAATTACATGGGAATTTGACCCATTGAAAGTGAGGTTCAAAATTCTACATGCACTGCCAAGGTACAACATCGAATTGCAATCATATTTGTTTCTTTCTTGTTTCGTGATGCATAACCTAATATAGAAGAGAAAATATGTAGCATTTCTAAGTTTGGAAAATAGACAACAAGGCAAAGACAAGGGACAAAAGTTGAACCAAATGGTCATTGAAATCAAGAAATTTTTATACATCAACTAAGACATAAAATACTGACTGCCATATGGGCTAATGACATTTTTGAGTGATTTATGTGTTCAGCATAAGTAATGAATACATTTATTGTGCACACAGACAATAACATCCAGAATGGATCCTTGATAAATGATGAAAATGATGGAACATGGGTCTAAACATTCACATAATTGAACAAGCACCTCCTCCGCTTCCAAACCTGCCCCATCAGCAACATTACTATTCTTGCCTTCCTTGTCAAGTGCTTCTTCCTTGTCCATCTGCTTCTCCCATGCTTCAACCTCCTCTTTGACCTCATTATCCCCCTCCTCCTCCTCCTTGCCACCCTCCTCCCAATCACCAAGGCCATGCACATCATGTTCATTGTTCAGCGAAGTAAGATGCTCATCAATCTTGCACGCACACCACCCTTCAAATACACATACAATATACACATCTCTTCATCCTTCTAAAGCGCGTCAAGCAGCTCCATCTTGTCATCATCCATCAGTGCCTTATCTGGGCTGACATCCTACGTAACCATGCCCCATGGTGTCTTAGAACCATCATCCCATATCACACATTCCAGACTACCAACAGACTTATGAAGTGTCACAATCTTATCAAATTACTTTCAATACTTTTACAAAGCACAACTGTTACGTCAGCATCCAATCGTGCCTTATCATTCTATTCAACAACACTACATTTTTTGTCTACACATTTTTGTGTTGACAACTTTATCTCACATATAAAGTTTTGTTGCAATGTCACATCATAGAAGATGCTTACGTTGAAGCGTAGTAGCAAATACATTTGTAATCTTTAACAAATCCCACATCTTGTTGTCCCATTTGACTTTACACCTGATATCATTGATGTTGTTTCCACTCTTGCGGAAGAGTTCCTATGCCATTTGCTCGATTTTGGTAATTATTACAGAGAAAGCAAATTTTCTCCATCATGAGGGGGTCAAAGCCAAGGCTAATAAAAGACCTGGATGCAATGATCACGTGCCTCTTCTTCTACCACATTTTTATCTCTTAAAATTATCGTGTTTACTCTACTGCCATCAAGAGAACAACCACGTATTTCTCATGGATCCAGAAGTGCTTGTCAAGGGCCGTGTGTGCCTTCGATGCAACGTTGTTAGTGGAGGGGAACACAGAGTATCTGGGATCATAGAAGGAGGTAGACTAGGTGGTAGTGTTTTTGCCGCCCGCCGCAACGTCATGAATCGGGTTGGATCCACGCGCGCTCTTTTGCTCATCCTAAAGTGGCACATTAGACACGTGCACCATGTGCATGCTAGCCATTGGGTTATTCTCAACCAATGGCATGTGGTAAGAGTCGTTGGTCACCGACTTGGGTGGAGGCAAAGGGACGCGTGGACCCATGCGTAGTTTTTGACGGGTTGCATCGTTGTTCTCATACTCAAGGTAACGTATATGCTACATGTGAAGGTAGAAGGCCTATCCGCAACACCTTGTCATGGCCGTTAGCGATGTCACAGAACCAACTACAAAATGAGTAGTAAGTTTTGGAACCCCACGTAAAAGTCGGTGAGGGAAGACATAGAACATAAATGGTTCAGAGAAAGGGGAAAAAGGAAATGGAAAAATAAGGAAAGAAGGATGGGAATTCAATTCTTCCACCTAAAACCACCTCAACCACCATTGTTGCCTTAAACGAGACACATGTTCTAAATCAATGTCAAGAGAACAAAAGAAAGGACAAAAGAAGAAAAATAAGGGCTTTACCGACTTGAAAACTGCTACCATGGTCCACACTTTAGGAGGTGTAATAGTGGTTATCCATACCCCGCGTTGAAAACCTTTTCAAATGATCAAAGTGCTTTAGCTTATTTTCTCTTGAGTGCGATAGACTTCAAAAGAATCCGTATTCGATCTTATGATACGATGGTGAATTTCAAGAGAAGACTACTTCTAATCAAGAGAAGTGTGCAATCATCCACAACATGAAATGAAACAATGTGATTAATTCAAATTTTTTCAAACTGATTGGCACACTCACTCCTAAGATATTTTAGTTAGCTTTGAGCATACACCATTTCAAGTTTGTTACATTAATGGTGAGGAAAATCCATCCATGAAATTGAAGTGAACATGGCAACCCAAATAAGGTGGCCAAAGGTGGCAGGAAAGGGGAGACTACCCTACCAAATCAGTACATATCATTCTAAAAGAAAAATGAACACCTCGATGCAAGAATTTAGTATAGATTTTATCATAGAGAGAATTTTTGTAGTTTAACCTAAGATTTGTTTAGAGAATAATTTGAAACTCATTATACCCTCCTTTTTTCCAAAGCTCAATGCGCCACAGACCAAAAAGGGCCATACTGGTTATCCATCATAAAGAAAGTATGGTTTTACCTTTTAAGGAGAAGAAAAAAACATGTATCCAAGTGTTAAAAAAGCAATATTTAAAGTATCCAAGGAGGAATCATGTATGATGTACGTAATAGATTCATACAAGAAAGAAAAATGTGACTTGAAAGAAAAGGTTGGTCCATCACAATGATCCAAGAAACATTGGAGACCTCCTATTTGTTAGGCGTGATGATTACTACACCTATTTTTCTGGTCAAGCAAGAATAGTAAGGTTTGGAATCAAAGGAGCTTGTAAGGAGCTAAGAAATTTTCTCTAAAAAAATCCTGGGTTCAGCGAAGGAGATTTTCTTTGCTTGTACAGGCCATGTTTAATCCTGACATCTATGTCCATGAGGGGAATGGACCCTAGAGTTGTAAAATATTGTGTGCTACATGCACACCAGGTTTGTGCATGCTTGCTTACCCAGACTAGTCAGTAGCTACGTAGTGCGACTACGCACTCCTGGGTTCTAGGCTAGGTCCATTCAAGGTGGGACTACACCTGACTGGGTAGTGTGGACCGCCCTACATCGACTGTTGTATCAGTGCGACTCAGCAGCAACATGCAAGGACTATAGTGGGGATTTTTCTACATGAATGCATGCATGCAGGACATAGCACTACATCACAACATGCATGCACGAGTCATCAGCCACATACAAAGCCAAGAGTAAGGACCACTCTACATGAGCACATCAATACACGACTGAGTACCAGGAGTTACTAGCAGGGCTACTGCCTACAAGAAGGTTCCTAGGCTAGGAATCTTCCCACCTGCAACCGAAAGCTTCTACCAACTTGGAAAGATGTGTACTTGCCAGCAGCATGTTGTAAAAGGTGGCGAGCCTGGCAGTCTTTCTTTAAAAACTGAGTCAACACCAAGCTTTCCGCTTGTAGCCTACCATACTAGCCTCCGCAATTTCTAGACATCACCCAAATCCAAGACTGTACAATCACTCTTCTCAAGACCCTAGTAAGCCTAGCAGTAGTATATCGGCCCAGGCAGGAGGACGCCCCTGACTACTTGAAGGTTTGACTAGATAGAAGTGGTGGGAGGACTACATCCAAGTCCCAAGCTACTTTGATGGAGTTGTCTTGCTAGACATTGTCCACCTGTGGGCTAGGAGCTGTGTCTAGGCGTGAGAGTCCAGAGTTAGTTTTTAGCTAAGCTGTGTTTGCTGTTCTGTTTCTTATACTATCGTTGTGATCAACAACAGTCATTCAGTCCGAGAATTCTCTTAGTTCTAGCTTTTTACTCTATCTATAGTCACTTTCCAAGCACAACGGTCCCAACAATAGGGAACCTAGTCCTTGTTACACCCCATAAACACCATCATGGTATCAGAGCAAGGTCAGTGTACATAGTATCTAAAGTCTGAGTCCTAGCTAGTGGTGTGTTGGAGGAGCTGTGGAATCCAATCGCCTACGCCTGCAATCAACAAACGTCTTCAAGCGGCCAAGGTGCGATCCAACCTATAAACGTCAGAGGCAACGTGGATTAGGTGAGCAACATGGAGATGGAGAATTCGGGTACAACCTCTCCGTCTCTTGATGAGAATTCTTTCCTACATGGTTTGCACTTGGGGCAAGATCAGTGTCGCCATGTGGCAGAGCACGTAGATCGCAAGGGGGAAGAAGCCCAACGCTTGGTGGATGAAGCAAAGCGCATGGCGTGGCAAAAGGAGTTACGTACCAGGCTATGGAGCAAGAAGCCATGGCAGCAAATTGGTGCACAAGAGCTACTCCGCCAACAGAAGTAGCTCACACATGATGTTCAGATGAATGAACATTAGCAGTAGATGGCATGGCTACAATAGCAAAACCAGATACAACAACAACAACTGCTACTAGAAGAACAATAGTAGCATTAGTAGTTTAATCATGCCTAGAAAGCTTACCAAGAATCATCAGCACATATACCTTAGCTAAGTCCTCCACCAGTCATGCAACACCCTGTCATTCCTCAACAGGCACCACTAGTAGCATCAGTACAAGTAGGAATGTAGTAGTAGTTTCTAGCCTAACAGCCACAGGTTCCCTTGGGCATACCCATGATGGCACCATTTCAGCCATCTCCTTAAGCACCAAAGCCTTAGAAATACATGGTAAGAACCACATCTAACAGTGTAGCATGTGTTTCACACACAATCGGCAGCAAAAAATGTGCATTAGTGTCACAAAACTAACCTAATATCTCCAACACAGGGAGTTGGGTACCAGGGATTACAGGACATTATGTTAGTAGTTGCAACCTTTCTACATCTACACAAGATCAAGATCGACCTTTTCGATGGTGAGAACTTCTCGCACTAGGCCCACAAGCTCAAACAAGTGTCCCAGATTCACAACATCTGGAAGTTCTACAATGGATATTACGTTCCTCCTCTCCCATTATCTCCACCACACATCGTGTCATAGTTCAACTTCACTACTTCACGCAAGCTCCATACATGGTGCTTGAAAACTAGCTAAGTCCTTGCATTCAGCAAACCATTTGCATGTACGAGACAATAGCTGAGACAGCCAAACATGCATACATCTATATGCTACGGACCTACATTTCAAACGATTGCACTTTCAAGTCTCATCTCCTCACAGAGCTCTCCCACATCAGCCTCAACAGCTTCAGTGACATTGAGAGCTACAGTAACAAGGAAAAATCGCTCCACGACCAACTTTCCATCACAAACGCATCCATCTCTGAGCCTACCTTCATGACCTTCTTACTCAACCTCCTCACTGGAGACTTGGATGGCGTGAAGAAAGTTCTCAAGTTCAAGCCTCAAGAGGAATTGAAAAATGCAAACATTTGCAAGATGCTATTAACAAAGGAGCAAGATTCCCAACTTCCAAGCAAAAAAGTACGTATTTTCAAGAATGCAGCTTATTGATATGAAGGAGATAAGAGCGTGTCTCACTCCTTGAACATCCATGCAGTGGTGTGATCAGCGTACTCCCATGAGTTGACTCGCTCCCTCCCAAAGGCAATCACACATAGTGCCATAGACCAGCTAACTGGATCACGTCCTTATACTACGTGCCATTATGGTAAAACAAAAGGGCAAGTGAAGAAATACTACTTCAAGAGGTTGCACAATGAAGAGAAAGGGAGGATGCAGAGCAACTTAAAGGGAAAGAAGCAAGGGTGGTAGAAGGAAGAGAGTGGAGGAGAAAAGAATAAAAAGGGTAGCCAGGAGTTCGACAAGAAGGCGAAGGAGGAAGGCAAAGGGTAGTAGTTTGACTTCACTACATCTGTGTTCCAGTTATCTCATAGTCAAAGCGACAGGCTGGTTCGCTTGCCGTATGTTTGGTACATGGATAGCGGATGTACCTCGCACATCACGTACCACAAATCCTTCCTCCACAACTAGGAGCCTTCAGATCGAAGCTATGTGACAATCACTAACAACAAACAAGTGTCCGCGCTCGGCAAGGACATGATGACCGTGACAGGGTATGATGGAGCACAAGTCAACATTGACAACTTCCTCTACATACCTAACATTACCGTTAACCTTCTCTCCCTTGACTCACTCATGAAATGTGGAGTTCGTGTCATCAGTAGCGACAAGCATGTCACGCTTACAAGCCATAAAGGAAAAACCTTTACACTAGGTCAACTCCTTCCTCATGGCATGATAGAGCTGGACATCAGCGCACCAGCTCTGGGTGAGACGGATTTACCATTTGTAGTAGCAAGTCTATACCAACCAACAAGTGCTGATGCTATAAGGTGGCCCAAGAGGCCTGACCACATTAGCAATTAGTTGGTGGAATCCATGGTGAAGAAGGACTAGGTTAACGGCCTCAACATCAAGAAAAGTTGCCAGGGCATAATTGACCCTTGTGAGAACCGTGTTCGTGCCAAGTTGCCACAACAAATGTTTCCTCCAGCGAGTAAATGCGACATCCGCCAAAAGCTGAGACTAGTTCACACCGACATCTGTGGACCGCTCCCCTCACCAATAGTCTATGGTGGACACCGTTACTTCCTCATCTTTGTGGATGATACGACACATTTTCTTTGGAGCTACCCTCTCCAAACCAGAGATGAAGCGTCAACCTACTTCTCCAAATTCCTGGCAATGGCAGAGAGGCAAAGCAACAAGGAGCTACAAGTCTTAGGCTTTGACAATGTTGGCGAGTACACCAGTACAGAGTTCCTGTTGCAGCTTGAGGACATGGGTATTATGCAACAGTTCTCTACACCATATACCCCGTAGCATAATGGTATTGCAGAAAGGGCAAATCCCACTATTTCGGAGACATTCAAATCCATCCTGCTAGGAGCGCAACTGGAAAACTCCTGGTGGCCGTATGCTTTGAGGCAAACTGTTTGGGTGCTAAATCATATACCACATACGGCCTTACCAGACATGACTCCATGTGAAGCATGGCACAACTCCAAACCAGACATCACCATGCTTTGAACATTCGGCTGCATGGTGATTCTTCACGTCCCAAAGAAGCGTCACAATAATCTTGTAGATAAAGTAGCTTGGGGCATGTTTTTCAGACAAAGCCCCAACATGAAAACTTGGGAGTTCTATGACATAGACACCCAACGTATCATTACCAGTCATGATGCTATTTTCTTTGGGCATCTGGCATGTCAAGGGTGGGAAGCCAAGCGCTCGACCGCACCAAACCTCCTTGAGTCATTCTATGACTAATTTGTGGAGTCAATCAAAGAAGAAGTAGCAGACTCTGATCCACTTACAACAATGGATCTGGATCACGCGAGTGAGGAAGCGTTGCATGAGATTGTGCCCCTCGCGGCTGAACACGACAAACACATCTCCACTGATTAGGAGGTGGTCATTGTAAGCCATGGCGAACGCCATCCCATGGCCACGTAAGATGGTGCGGAGGCAACAAGGCTAAAGAAGCACAACTACACGATCGAAGAGCGACACATCACGTACCTCCTACAGCAGCAGATGGAAGAACAACACAAGGAGGATGAAGCAAAATGCGACATGGTGATTACAGCATGCACGGTGTATGCTGAGAATGATAAAAAGCATGTTGACTTCACAACAACTCATCCGACAGCTCTCCTTCCAAAGACCTTATCCGCACTACCACTCGAGCTAAATTCACTCAATGAAGCACTAGTAGGCAAGTTTGTAGCACCATAGAAAGTAGCGCTACATGCAGAATACAACAGTCTCAAGGAAAAGGGAACATGGGAGCTAACCGAACTGCAATTCGGCTCAAGGCCAGTTAGTGTGAAGTAAGTGTTTAGGGTAAAGATGAAGGTTGATGGCAGCATCGACAAATTCAAAGCACGCATGGTTACAAAGGGATTTGTGCAGGTGGAAGGCAAGGATTTTTCTAAAACCTACTCACCTGTTAGTCGTTATACCATAGCATGTATCATGCTCGTCATTACAGACGTAAAAAACTACAAGATGCAACAACTCATCGTCAAGACTGCCTTTCTATATGGAGAAATGGACACTGTTATCTACATGAAGCAATCGAAAGGTTATGATGACAGTAGCGGACGCGTGTGCAAGCTTGTCAAGAGCTTGTACAGGTTGAAGCAGAGTCCTCTTCTAAAGTACCACAAGCTATAAAGCTTTCTTAAGGCCTTATAAATCCACCCATCATCCTACGAAGAATGCTTATTCCTACATCGACAAACTAAGGACAAGTGTCCAGACTATTACGTCCTCATTACGTTGACGATATCTTGATCATCGGCCCATCGCCAGACTTTATTTACACAACTACTTGTCCAATGGCACAAGAGGACAATGTGACCTTGATGCCGAGCTTTAAGTACTACTTCGGCATGAACATCAAACGCAACCGCTCCAAATGCACGCTCAAGCTATCTTAGTAGTCTTCTGTGGCCAACGGTTTCAAACGATTCGACGTCCATGATCGTCGCATTTTGACTCCCCTAACGTATCAGGAGTTAATGCATCAAGGACCAAGGGGGAGACGTGAGACAGACAATCAGAGCAGAGTCAATTCTCTCATGCATGCTGCAATCTGCACTCAACCAGACCTACAAGTTGCGGTGAGAAACTTGGCACATGGGATTGGTATTTGCAGTGAAAGGGCTTGCAAGGAGCTAGACCGTGCACTCAATTACTTCCGGTCTACAGCTCATACACAGTTGGTCTTCATCTCATCAAGTGACCTGGAGCTGAGCTAGTATGTAGATGAAAATTTTGGTGGTATAGAGGAGGACCATCCTAGCACCACACAATTTGTCAATCTCTTTGTCGGAACAACTGTTTTATGGTCAAGTAGGAGATCGAACATTATCACATTTCGTATAGCTAAAGTTGAGTTTTTTGCGGCGACAGTAGTAGCTTAAGAGGTCACCTACCTGGGGAACCTCCTTGATGACATTGGTTTTCCTCAACATGGTCCAACAACAGTTTACATAAAAAACAAATGAGCCATTGACCTCACAAAATTCAAAAAGTTCCAAGGGCGGACGAAGCACATTGACATCCACATTGGTTGTGGATGTCATTGTGGTTGTGGATGCTTGAAGGTGATCGACCACACGATCATCCTTAAGCAAGTTCCATGAACAACAAAAGAAACAAATTTCTTGAGAAAAAGTGTCCCAAAAGAGATTTTCAACGGTACATGGATCAATGTGGACTTGCGCGTAATGCTCACTAATAGTATCCACTAAAGAAGGACGACCTGGGAGACATGCGACAGTCGAACATGCACGCTATTGCCATCAACGATCTCTGCACACGGAACAACAGAGGTTTGTGCCTGATGGTGTGCGGGACAATTTTTTGTGAAGCATACAGCAGAGATCTGGAGCCGAAAAAAATCACCCGTAGCAGGAAAATTCCCAAGCAGTAATTCGAGTTATTACGTGGCTGACAGACTCAGTCACGCTTGGTTTCGACGTGACATCGGAAAGATTCACACTTGTCTCTCCTCATCATCCTCAAATAAAAATGTACATTCAGTAGCGTGGACGGGGAAAAAAGAGTGAAAAGGGGGTCACAAGCAGATATCTTGCGAGAAGGGTGCACGAGTGGGGTAGCCATCGTAGCATGCAAGCGAAGCAAGGCTTCGCAGCGGAGTAGATGCGACAAAAGCAAAGGATGGAAGTGAGTTGGGAGAGGGATGTGCGTGACAACAAACGACATGCCTGTCAAGAGGGTAGGCTTGGCAGCAAGGTTGCCTGCCGTTGCGGCTGGTAGGGGGCTGAAGAGAGCGAGAAAGCTCGTCAAGAAGAAAGCGAGTGCACTCGCAAGACCGACCGCCAAAGGGATGACGAGCGAGCTCGTGACTCGAGTTCGCCCCTCAAAAACCCCTCCCACTACAGGATAGTGGCCATGGAGTGATATTGGAAGAGAACGGCAGTAGCAATAGCAAAATGATGAGCGCCAGAAGAAAACAGTCGAACAACAGCCTACCAGGTTCGATGTCCACATGTACGAGGAGGAGGAGGAAACATAAGATCTGCGCACTATGACCAGAGAGACTCGGGGGTCACTCTAGATCTGTTCGATTTTGGCAAGTGCCAAAAGTGCATAGATCCTCAGTGAAGCTATGTAGCACTGACTTTGCACGCGTGAGAACGTAAATGACATCATTAGTACATAAATGGCGATTTATACACCTCCAACTTCTTGAGAACGTGAGGTTGGAGGAGAAAAGTTTTTTTCTCTCTTAGTATCTTCTTCACTAAGAGGAAAGGAGTGGAGAAGCTTCCAAGCAAAGGGCAAGTCAACCGAAGCGTTCCTCCATGCAATCGCCTATGCCGAAAATGCCCCTACACATTTTCTTACTATACAAGTCATCGAAATTTGATCGAGTTGACCTGAGACACCACCAAACATTTTTTTATGGAAAGAATGGGGGGAAAATCCCAACAACAACCTATCGAACCCAAAAAAAACCCACAAGGAGCCCCAATCATGGCAATCAAGGATGAGCTCGTCGATTTTGAACCCGAGAGCAATGAAAAGCCTCGTCTCATTTTTTTCGTCATTGGAGAAGTAGTAGCAATTTCTTTTGAAATCTAATCCTTCTAAGAAACACCCAATGTCACCACTTACTTCATAGACAAGTATTAAATTATTCGGTGCACCATTCGAGGGGGAGTGTTAGGGGTGACGATCAGTGCGCCCATTTTTCTGCTCAAGCTGGCGTAATTGGTTTCAGAATCGGAGGAGCTTGTATGGGGTTGGTCAATATTCTCTAAAAAATTCCCGGGCTCAATGGCAGAGATTTTCTCCGCTAGTACAGGCCAGTTTTGATTCTGGCATCAAGGTCCATGGGGGGAATGGACCCTAGAGTTAAAAAATACTATGTGTTGCATGCATAGTACGGCTAAGCATGCCTGCTGACCCAGACTAGTCAGTAGGTATGCAATGGGACTACGCACTATAGGGTTCAGGGCTAGGTCTAGTCACGATGGGGCTAAACCTAACAATGCAGTGTAGACCACCCTTTCATCGGCTACTTCATCAGCACGACTCAACGATTGCATGCACGACCTAGAGTGGGGACTACTCTACATGAATGCATGCATGCACGACATAACACTACATCATAACATGCATGCACGAGTCATCAGCCACATACAAGGCCAGGAGCGGGGAACTCTCAGCACAGCCATGCACAACTCAGTAGCTGGAGCTACTAAAAAGGTTCTACCGCCTAAAAGAAGGTTCCTTGGCTAAGAATCTTCCCACTTGCAGGCGGAATCTTCTACTAGCTTGGACAGTTGTCAACTTGTTAGTAACTTACTATAAAAGGTGGCCTGGTTGGCATTCTTCATTTAACAACTCACTCATCACCAAGCTTTCCGCCCGCACTTTACCATAGCAGCCTCCACGAGTTCTAGACATGGCTCGAAGCCGACTCTGCAGACACTCTTCTCAAGACTCCGATAAGCCTAGCAGTAGTATGCCAGCTTAGGTAAAATGACACCCCTGACTACCTGGAAAGGTGGTCAGACTACGTCCAAGACCCAAGTTGTTTTGATGGAGCTGTCTTGCTAGACGTTACCCACCTATTGGCCAGGAGTTGTGTCATGGCGTGAGAGTGCAAAGTTAATTTCTAGCTGAGCTGTGTTATGTATTGTTTTTAGATAAAAAGCTGCTAGCAGAAAGGAACCTAGCCCTTGCTACACCCCACAAACATCATCAATATTTAATATTTCATTTCAGTCCATATGATTATAAAGGAATTGGATTAAACACAAATTCCAAAAGATTAGTGAGATGTAAAAGGAGTTTTAGAAGAAACAAACCTAGAATTCCCCTTGAGTTGAATATGAAAGGGCATGTCACACCAAGGCAAAAATGCCGAGATATGGCTCTTGCTCCTCCTTTTTAAAATGGGAATATGGGGCTGCTAAGATTTTTCCCGTGACCATGAATGAGAAGAAATAATACCCCAAGTTAATTATCATGGTTTGCTAGCCATGTTCTTCCTTTCTTGAGATATGATGATATTACCATGCTCATATATGGTCGAGTAGTACCCTTGTGAGGTTGTGTCCTTACTTGGTTCTCTTCTCATAACAGGATGCGTGGTGGTAAAACTTTGTGATTTTGTGAGGTAAGGATGGTTGGAGATGGAGACATAGAGGAGTTTTGAGAGAATGAAAAAAGTGGGAGAAATTAGGTTGCACATTGGGATGTAAATTTGTGGAGTGAGCGAGTTGATTTGCGTTGGTAGTTTTTGGGGAATTATTGGTTGTGTATCAACAAGGTGGCATGCTGGAAGGACTTCCTTACGTGAAACATGATGGAGCTTATGCATGAAGAAGTAGTGAGTTCACCGATCATTTGGCTTTGATAAAAGGTGTAAAGTGGGTGGTTGGGACGTAGTGAATTTGCATTGGGGTTACAAAGAGCTTGAAAAAATCTTAAATTCCAAGGTCGAGTGAAAAGAAATGACTACATCCTATGTTAGGCAGACGTTTTCTTACACGAGTCATCACTGGTTGACGCCGCTTTTAGAACTAGTAAATGGATGATTTTTTTGGTTATGAATCATGAATGTTTTTCTCATGAATTTTTCTTATCTATATAAGAAAAAGTTTTGCAACATCAATTGTGTAGTTTTGATCATGAAAATTTCAAGATTAGTTACAATAAAGAATAATTCATTATTTACAAGTTCCACATGACATTATGTTTTTGGTAGTTGAAGAATTCAGATATTTTGTTCCAATTGCACATTTATTAGGTAATGATTACAGAAATCGTTTTTTGCGTATGTTGTGGATAGTTTTGTTCAAGTATTATTATGTGATAGTGGCGCTAATAGCAAGATTTCACTATGAAATGTTTGTTCCCAAGATGACACTTTATATGCATTACAGGAGCCAAAATTGGATTCTTTTGTTATAATCTGTGTTCTTTAGTGAATGTTATGTGCCACTTTGATTATTGATAAACATATGTTATGATGATGAATTTCTTGTCTTGGCTTCTTTCAGTGGTTGTGCAGGGAAAATCTAGGCAACTATAGACCAAATTGTGGTCAGATACCATAAAAGTAAGAATCACACATTGAAATGTGTGATTTGTTTAAAAAACGAAAAGCTTCTAGTTTTTTTACAATTTTCATCTTTGCGCTATGATATAATTTGTGAAGGTTCAGTAGGAAACACTAAAATATTATAAGAAATTATATTTGTGTGTGTGTGTGTGTGTGTGTGTGTGTGTTTGTGTGTTTGTGTGTGTGTGTGTGTGTGTGTGTGTGTGTGTGTGTGTGTAGGTTCTTTGTTGATATTTAGGATCTAACATCTGTAATTTTTGGTTACAATTATGCATCTATTATTTCTATTTTATGGAAAAACTTCATCGAAAAACTGGCAGAATGACATGATAATAGTTGGTTAATTCAAAGGATATCTCCGTGTAAGGCTATGGTGTAAAAGAAGCAAGCACACGGTCTGATTTTTGAGTTATTATGTTATTCTTTTGGGTTGCTGAACATGGTCAAATTACACGGAAAATTCGTCATATTGTTTCAGTTTTGATGCACTGGACAGATTTTGTCAGATTATGGACAGAAGTGGTTGATAGATTTGTTCTTTGGTAGAATTGGATGGTCAAATCGCTTGTATGAATCATTGATGGGTGGAGAAGAGTTTTTATGGACTTAATCTCCGGATTGATCAAGGCAATGGTCTCTTTTGTATGTTTGACACCTTTTTTGATATGTTTCTCAGCTTAAGTAGGGGTACTATGGACCCAATTTTCTTATTTTATCGTTGGATAGTTTGGTAATAAATAAGAAAATGCTATGAACCAAGTGATAGGAATGTTTCAGTCATACACATGAGTTGAGTTTACAACTCATTCTGTTTAGGTTCTTTCTGAATGTGTTTGACTGAACGATTCATGATCAAACGCTTACAATTGATAGTCCACATGCCCATGCTTCAGAACACAAAAAAGCTGTCTGAAAATTTGCAAATTTCAATCGCTACATCCTTGCTTACCAGTTTCCATTCGCGACGTAAATGGCTTGTGACTATGGAACCGTCAGAGAGTGTGCTTTGTTTTCTCTTGGAGCACCATGTGAGGGACGTCTTCGCGGTGAGGGTGGTCGCTAGCTCACCTCGCTCGATCCGCGGCGTTACCAGCAGTTCCCCAGTTTTTTTTGGGCGACGCACAGGCGTTCAACCCATCAACTAGACAACGCGCCACAACCGCGGGCCGAGGCACAACGGTCACCAACTCCGAGATGTTTTGAGAGCCGCATACAGGTGATCCCTTTCTGGTCGGATCATGTTTAGAGTTTGCCACACTTCCGTACACAATGTTACGAAGTAAGGGTACTGGCCTGCAGGTCGACAGGGAGATCCATTCGTTACAAAAAAAAAGCGGCGGAGCCAATCACAAATTGCTTCCGAACCCCACGCGTTGTTGCCTGTCCATGCTGTCAGGTGGGAGTACGCAATTTAGCGTGAAAACAAGCTGCGGCGCAGCAGCTGTTGCTTTGAATGCGCCATTTTCCACATTCATATGCTAAATCGCAGTCATTTTCAGAATCCAATTATCATCTTCTCCGTGCACGGACGGCTGTTCTAGCGCGGGAAGGATGTCGCACAAAATCTGACCAACGTTCTTCTCTACCACTTTTCGGAACCCCTCACCTAGCAGCCTGCCTTGCCGCAGACCAAGCATCTACTCCAAAGCGCAGGTGACGGCTTTGTCGGCAGCGGCTCTCTGATCGGAACGTAGCAGTTGCCGAACTGCGACTGATTGTGCATTCATCCGTCTTGTCCGATGTGACTCCAACCGTCCGGTGAGGCCGCGTGCGCCACCAAACGCACCACAGGAGACGCAGCAGCAACGCATGCACGTCCGCCCGCCGCCAAACATCTGCAGCGCTTGCGAATCCGCCCACCAGTGCCCATCTCTACCCCGATGGCGCCGCGTGCCGACGTGACAAGCCGTTCGCCTGACCAGCGCGATGTGCCGTAGAAGCGATGCGACCACCCCTTCCCCTAAGCAACGGCGAGCCATGGCGAGCTGCGCTCGCCTCGACTCGTGCAGCAGTGGTCTGGATCCGCGTGCGTGTTGAGGCGGACTTGGGGAGCCTAAGGGCAACGGTGTTCGCCGCCGATGCTGCGTTTTGAGGAGGATGCTTCCTCCGCTGTAGGCACTGCTTGCGCAACGCGCGCCGCATCCCCCCGCTGAGGTGTGCCGCCGCCGTCGCGTGACGCTGCCGGTGAAGGGGTGAAGGGGTGAAGGGGTGAAGGGGTGATGGGTGAGGGGCGACGTGGCAGTCCTCGCCAGCCACCTCGTTGAAAGTGACCGTCGCCTCCATGCACCTCGTTGCCTGCCGTCGCTAACGCCGGCACCTGTCCGAGCGCAGGCTGTGTCAGCCCAGGCCACAGGTGAACGGGCGACAGAGGAGAGGGGGGAGAGAGGGGAGAGAGGGGAGAGAGGGGAGA
>SZWC01003287.1:169898-201706 GCA_023375785.1 Penium margaritaceum | reverse complement strand
AACCAGTTCGCACCACTCCGCAACCAGTTCGCACCACTCCGCAACCAGTTCGCACCATTCCGCCACCAGTTCGTACCACTCCCCACCCAGTTTGCATCACTTCGTAACCACTTTGCACCACTCCGCAACCAGTTTACCACTCGCAACCAGTTTGACCACTCCGCAACCAGTTCGCACTACTCCACAGCCAGATCGCACCACTCCGCAACTAGTTCGCACCACTCCGCAACCATTTCGCACCACTCCGCAACCAGTTCGCACTACTCCGCAACCAGTTCAGACCACTCCGCAACCAGTTCCCACCACTCCACAGCCAGTTTGTACCACTCCCCAACCAGTTCGCACCACTCCGCAACCAGTACGAACCACTCCGCAGCCATTTTGCACTACCCTGCAACCAGTTTGACCACTCCGCAACCAGTTCGCACCACTCAGCAACCAATTTGCACCACTCCGCAACCAGTTTGCAACACTCTGCAACCAGTTTGCACCACTCCGCAACCAGTTCTCACCACTCCGCAACCAGTTCGAAGCAATCCGCAACCTGTTCGCACAACTCCACAACCAGTTCTCACCACTCCGCAACCAGTTCGCACCACTCCGCAACCAGTACGAAGCACTCCGCAACCAGTTTGCACAACCATGCAACCAGTTCACACCATTCTGCAACCAGTTCACACCACTCCGCAACCAGTTCATACCACTCCGCGACCAGTTCACACCAATCTGCAACCAGTTCGCACCACTTTGCAACTAGTTTGCTCCACTCCGCAGCTAGTTCGCACCACTCCGCAACCAGTTTGTACCACTCCGCGACCAGTACGAACCAGTCCGCAACCAGTTCGCACCACTCTGCAACCAGTTTGACCACTCCCCAACCAGATTGCACCACTCCGCAACCAGCTCGCACCACTCCGCAACCAGTTCGCACCACTCCGCTACCCGTTCGCACTACTCCGCGACCAGTTCGCAACAGTCCGCGACCAGTTTGCACCAGTCCGCGACCAGTTCGCACCACTCTGCAACCAGTTTGCACCGCTGCGCAACCAGTCCGCACCACTCCGCAACCAGTTCGCAACACTCCGCAGCCAGTTCGCACCACTCCGCAACAAGTTTGCACCACTCCGCAACCAGCACGAACCATTCTGCAACCAGTTCGCACCACTTTGCAACCAGTTTGACCACACCGCAACCAGTTCGCACCACTTTGCAACAAGTTCACACCGCTCCGCAGCCAGTTTGCACCACTCTGCAACCAGTTTGCACCACTCCGCAACCAGATGACACCACTCCGTAACCAGTTCGCACCACTCCGCAACCAGTTCGCACCACTCCGCAACCAATTCGCACCACTCCCCAACCAGTTCACACCAATCCGCAACCAGTTTGCACCACTCTGCAACCAGTTCGACCACTTCGCAACCAGTTCGCACGACTCTGCAACCAGTTCGCACCTATCCGCAATCAGCTCCCACCTCTCCGCGACCAGTTCGCGCCACTCCGCAACCAGTTCGCACCACTCCGCAACCAGTTCGCACCTCTCCGCAATCAATTTGCACCACTCCGCAACCAGTTCGCACCACTCCGCAACCAGTTTGCACCACTCTGAAGCCAGTTCGCACCACTCCGCAACCAGTTCGCACCACTCTGCAACCAGTTTGCACCACCCCGCAACCAGTTCGCACCACTTTGCAACTGGAGGAAGTCAAAGACAACTGCAGCAAGCCCAATATAACCGTAGCAAGGCAAAGACAAATGGAGCAAGGCCAAGGCAACTAGAGCAAGCCCAAGACAACTGGAGCATTAGAGCACTGAAGCACTAGAGCACTTCGCTCCGTCACTCTCGCTTCTCCGCTCATCTCCTGTCCTCATATTAATTGTGCACTCTCACCATCGGCGTTCTTTTGCTACACTCCTTTCTACCTCAGAACTTGACCTCCCTTCTTGCAATGTCCTTTTATGTGCTTGTGGCCACATCCTTGGCTTGCCTCGTGGCTCTCTAATGCAGCTTTCTGTCTTCCACGCTTCCGCATACTGCAATGCTTCTACTTTCTTCCCCTTCTTGTCTCTCTACACCTGCTCATTAAAATCCGTATAACTCCATACAACTCTGTGCAACTCTGTACAACTCTGTACAACTCTGTCCAACTCTGTACAACTCTGTACAAGTAAACACAACTCCGTACAACTCCGTACAACTCTCTACAACTATGGGCATCTTCGTACAACTCCGTACAACTCTGTTCAGCTCCGTACAACATTGTTCATCTCCGTACAAGAGTGTACAGCTCTGTACGACCCCGTAGAATTTGAACAATTTTGTATAACTCCATACTATTTTGTTTAACTCCTTACAACTTCCTACAACTCCGTATAACTCTGTACAACTATGTACAACTCCATACAAAAGTGTACATCTCAAGTAAACTCCGTATGACTCTGAACAACTTTGTTCAACTCCCTAATATGTGCTACATTTCTATACATCTTTGTACAACCCCGTACAACTCCGTACATCTATGTACAACTCTGTACTATCTTGTACAATGTCGTACAACTTTGTAGTACGCTGTACAACTCCGTACAACTCTATACAACCCAGAACAACTTTGTTTCGCTCTATACATCTCCGTCTAACTCGGTTACACTCGGTACAACATTGTACTACTCTGTATCACACTGTACACCTCCGTGCAACTCCGTACAACTCCATACATCTCAATACAACTCTGTACAACTTTGTACAACTGCCTACAACACTGTACAACTCCGTACAACTCTTTACAACTTGGTACAGCTTCATACAACTCCGTAAAACTCAATACAACTCTGTACAGATCGCTACAACTGCGTACCACTCTGTACTAGTCACTACAATTCTGTACTACTCCGTACAACTCCTCTAAGCTTCGTATAACTTTGCATAACTCTGTACATCTCCCTATATCTCCGTACGACTCCATACTACTTTGTACAAACCCGCATAGCTCGGTACAGCTCTATACGACTCTGTATAGTTTTGTACATATCTGTACATCTCTGTACAACTCCATACAACTCCGTTCAACTCTATACAACTACGTACAACTCCATACATTTCCGTACAACTCCGTACAAATACAGAAAACTCCGTACAACTCTGCTCCAGTTTTCTTGGCCATGCTCAAGTTGTCTTCTTCTTCCTCGAGTTGTCTTGGCCTAGCTATAGTTGTCTTGGGCTTGCTCCAGTTGTCTTGTGTTTGCTCCAGTTGTCTTGGGCTTGTTGCAGTTGTCTTGGCCTTGCTCCAATTGTCTTGGCCTCGCTCCAGTTGTCTTAGGCCTGGCCCAGTTCTCTTGGGCTTCCTCCATATGTCTTGGCTTTGCTCCAGTTGTATTGGCCTTGCTCCAGTTGTCTTGGCCTTGCTCCAGTTGTCTTGGGCTTGCTCTAGTTGTCTTGGCCTTCCTCAAGTTGTCTTGGTATCGCTCCACTTGTCTTGGGCCTGGCCTAGTTGTCCTTGGATCGCTCCAGTTGTGTTGGCTTTTCCTAAGATAACTGGAGCAAGGCCAAGACAACTGGAGAAAGGCCGAGACAGCTGAAACAAGCCAAAGACAACTGGAGCAAGCCCAAGACAACTGGAGCCAGACCAAGACAACTGATGCAAGCCATAGACAACTGGAGCAAGGCCAAGACAACTGGAGTAACTCCAAGACAACTGGATGAAGGCGAAGACATCTAGAGAAAGGCCAAGACAACTGGAGATAGGCCAAGACAACCGAAGCAAGGCCAAAACAATTTGAGCAAGGCCAAGACAACTGGACCAAGTACAAGACAGGTGGAGCAAGCCTAGGACAACTGGAGCAAGAACAATATAACTGGAGCAAGCCCAAGACAACAGGAGCAAGCCCACGACATTTGGAGCAAGGCCAAGATAAATGGAGCAAGCACAAGACAACTGGAACAAGCCCTAGACAGCTGGGGCAAGGCCAAGACAACTGGAACAAGCCCAAGACAACTGGGCAAGGCCCAAGACAACTGGAGCTAGGCCAAGACAACTTGAGCAAGGCCAAGACGACTAGAACAAGCGCATTACAACTGGAACGAACCCAAGACAACTGAAGCAAGCCCAAGACAACTGGGGCTAGGACAAGACAACTGGAGCAAGCACAAGACCACTTCAGCATGGCCAAGACAACTGGAGCAAGCCCAATACATCTGGAGCAAGCCCAAGACAACTGGAGCAAGCCCAAGAGAACTGGAGCAAGCCCAAGATAACTGGAGCAAGCACAGGACAACTGGAGTAAGGCCATGACAACGGGAGCAAGGCCAGTTCAACTGGAGCAAGGCCAAGACAGTTAGAGCAAGCACAAGAGGACTAGAGCAAAGCCAGGACAACTGGAGCAAAGCCAAGACAACTGGAGCATGCCCAATACAATTTGAGCAAGGCGAAGACAACTAGAGCAAGCCCAAGACAGTTGGAGCAAGCCCAAGACAACTGGAGCAAGCTCAAAATAACTGGAGCAAGGCCAAGACAACTGGAGCAAGACCAAGACAAATGGAGCAAGGCCAGGACAACAAGATCAAGCCCAAGACAACTGGAGCAAGCCCAAGACAACTGGAGCAAGGCCAACACATCTGGAGCAAGCGAAAGACAAGTGGTGCAAGGCCAAGACAACTAAAGCAAGCCCAAGACAACTGGAGCAATGCCAAGACTACTAAAGCAAGCCCAAGACAACTGGAGCAAGGCCAAGACAACTATAGCAAGCCCAAGAGAACTGGAGCAAGCCCAAGACAATTGGAGCAAGGCAATGACAACTGGAGCAAGCCTATAACAGCTGGAGCAATGCAATGACAACTGGAGCAAGCCCAAGACAGTTGGAGCAAGCCCAAGACAACTCGAGCAAGCCCAATATAATTGGAGCAAGGCAAAGACAACTGGAGCAAGGCCAAGACAACTTGAGCAAGCCCAAGACAACTGGAGCACTGGAGCACTGGAGCACTGGATGACTTCGATCCGTCACTCTTGCTTCTCTGCTCATAACCTCTCGTCACATCAATGGTGGACTCACGCCGTCGGAATTCTCTTGCTACACTCCTTTCTACCTCAGAACTCAACCTCGCTTCCTCCAACTTCCTTTTCCGTGCTTCTGGCTATGTCCTTGGCTTGCCTCAAGGCTTTGTGCTCCAGCTTTCCATCTTCAGTGCTTCCGTATACTGCATTGCTTTTATTTTCTCCTCCTCCCACTCTCTCTGTACTTGCTTGTTGAGCTCCAAACAACTCCATACAACTCCGTACAATTATGTAAAACTCTGTTCAATTCTGTCAAACTCCGTACAACTCTGTACAACTTGCTACAACTCCATACAACTATGTACAACTCTCTACAACTCTGTACGACTCCATACAACTCCGTACAACTCCGTTCAACTCTGTACAACTCCGTTCAACTCCGTATAACTCCGTACAACTCCGTACAAGTGTGTACAAATTTGTAGAACTCTGTATAACTCTGTACAATTTGAAATAACTGTCTACATTTGTATTAAACCCCTTACAATTCCTTACAACTCTGTACAACTCCGTACATCTATGTACAATACCATACAAATATGTACAATTCTATTAAACTCTGTATAACATTGACCAACTTCGTTCAACTCCGTACTTTGCACTACTTTGTATAGCTCTGTACAACTCTGTGCAACTCCGTACAACTCTGTACAGCTTTGCACAATTCCGTACAACTCCGTACAACTTTGTACAACTATGTATAACACCGTACATATCCATACACATCTGTACAATCCGTAAAACTACGTATAACTCTGTAAAACTCCGTACAACTCTTTATATTTTGGTACAGCAGTGTGCAACTCCGTACACCTCCATACAACTGTGTATAACTTGCTACAACTGCGTATAACTCCGTACTACTCAGTACGGAGTTGTACAGAGTTGTACAAAGTTGTAGTAATTTGTACAGAGTTGTACGGGGTTCAAGGGAGTCGTGCGGAGTCGTATGTAGCTGAAAGGAGGTGTAGGGGGTTGTACGGAGTCGTATGGAGTTGTACAAGATTGCATGGAGCTGAACACAGTTGTTTGGATTTGTAGCAAGTTGTAGAAATGTTGTACAGAGTAGTATGGAGTTGTATGTAGTCATATGGACTTGTCCGAAGATGTATGCAGCCGTACGGAGTTGTACAGAGTTTTACGGAGTTGTACGTACCTGTTCAGAGTTGGACGTGACTGTACGGAATTGTACGGCGCCATATTGAGCAGTTCAAAGTTGTAGTGAGTTGTATAGAGTTGAACAGAGGTATACAGAGTTGTACAGAGTTGTATATAGTTGGACAAAGCTATAGCAAGTTCTATCAAGTTGTAACAAGTCATACGGAGTTATACAAAGTTGTACATAGTAGTTTATAGCTGCACAGCTCTGTACGGAGTTACACGGAGTTGTACAGAGTTGTATAGAATTCAGTAGAATTGAACGGAGTTGTACAGAGTTGTACCGGTTTTAGCAACATGTACAGAGTTGTACAGAGTTGTATGGAGTTATACTGAGCTGTATGGATTTGAACGGAGTTGTACATAGTTGTACAGATTTGTACAGAGTTGTCCAGGGCGGTACGGAGTTTTCTCAACTATTACGGAGTTAAACTATATTGTACGGAGCTGTGCAAAATTATGCAGAGCTGTACAGAGTTGTACGGAGTTGTATGGAGTGGTATGGAGTTGTGCAAAGTTGGAAAACATTGTATGGAGTTGCACGTAATTGTAGCAAGTTGTACGGAGCTGTAGCAAGTTGTACGGAGTTTTATAGAGTTCAACGGAGTTGGAAGGAGTTGTTCGGTGTTGAAAGCAGCTGTACAGGATTGTACACATCTATACACTGTTGTACATATTTGAACGAAGCTATACATAGTTGTACAGAGCTGTACCGAGGTGTACGGAGCTGTATGAAGTCGTAGGGTGTTGTACGGAGTTATGGGGATATGTGCAGAGTTGGACGAAGCTATACGAAGCTTAAAGGAGTTGTGCGGCATAGTAGAGAGTTGTACAAAGTAGTACGGAGTTGTACGCAGTTGTAGCAATTTGTACGGAGTTTTACTGAGTAGTATGGAGATTTACAGAGCTGTACCAAGTTGTAAGGAGTTGTATGGAGTTGTAGGAAGTTTCACAAAGTTGTACGGAGTTGTATGGAGTTGTACGTTATTGTATGAATATGATGGAGTTTTACGGAGTTGTATGGAGCTGTACGGAGTTATACAGAGTTGTAAAATTTTGAAAAGAGTTGTACAGAGTTGGACACAGTTGTACACAGCTATACAAAGTTGGACGGAATTGTATGGAGATGTACGGAGTTGTACTGAGTAGTACAGTGTTGCACGGCGTTGTACTGAGTTGTACATAATTGTACAGAGATGTGCGAAGTTGTACAGAGTTGTAAGGCGTTATATGGAAATGTAGCACATTCTATGGAGTTGAACGAAGTTGTTCAGATGTATATGGAGTTTAATGGAGTTGTACGTTTTTGTATGGAGTTGTACGGAGGTGTACAGAGTTATACTGAGTTGTAGGGAATTGTAAAGAGTTTACCAAAATTGTACGGAGTTTCACAAAACTGTCCAGAGTCCTACAGAGTTGTACAGAGTTGTACACGTTTGTACGCAGTTATACGGAGTTGAACGGAATGGTACGTTATTGTATGGGGTTGTACAGGGTTTTAGAGAGTTGTACGGAATTGTACGGTGTTGGAGCCAGTTGTACGGAGTTGTACAGAGTTGGACAGAGGTCTACAGAGGTTTACAAAGTTATATAGAGTTGTATGGAGTTGTACGAGGTTTAAGCAGGTGCAGAGAGAGTGGGAGGACAAGCAAGTAGAAGGAATGCAATATGCGAAAGCGCCAAAGAGGGAAAGCAGGAGCAGAGAATCTTGAGGCAAGCCAAGGACATAGCCAGAAGAACCAAAATGGATATTTCAGGAAGCAAGTTAGACTTTTGAGGTAGACAGGAGTGTAGCAAGAGAATGCATAGGGCGAGAGTGCACCATTTATGTGACGAGAGGAGATGAGCGGAGGCAAGAGTGACGGAGCGAAGTGCTCCAGTGCTCTAGTGCTCCAGTGCTCCAGTTGTCTTAGACTTGCTCCGGTTGTCTTGGCCTTGCCCAAGACAACTGGAGCAAGCCCAAGAAAACTATAGCAAGGATGAGACAACTGGAGCAAGCCCAATATAACTGGAGTAAAGAAAAGACAACTGGAACAAGGCCAAGACAACTGGAGCAAGCCCAATACAACTGAAGCACTGGAGCACTGGAGCACTAGAGCTTCATCACTCTTGCTTCTCCGCTCATCTCCTCTCGTCACATCAATGGTGTCCTCACGCTGTCGGAATTCTCTTGCTAAGCTCCTATCTACCTCATAACTCGACCTCGCTTCCCGCAACATTGGTTTCCGTGGTTCTGACTATGTCTTTGGCTTCCCTCAAGGCTCTCTACTCCAACTTTCCCTCTTTGGCGCTTCCGCATACTGCATTGCTTCTACTTGCTCCTCCTCCCACTCTCTCTGCACCTGCTTGTTAAACTCCATCAAACTCCATACAACTCTGTACAAGTTTGTAAAACTCCAGACAACTCTGCCCAACTATGTACAACTCTGTACAACTTGCTACAACTCCGTACAACTATCTACAACTCCGTACAACTCCATACAACACCGTACAGCTTCGTTCAGCTCCGCAATTCTATGTACAACTCCGTACAAATGTATTCAACTCTGTAAAACTCCGTAGAACTGTGTACAATTTTGTAAAACTCCATACATTTTTGCTAAACTCCTTACAATTCCTTACAATTCTCTACAACTACGTACATCTCCGTACAATACCATACATACACGTACAACTCCATTAAACTCCACATAACTTTGAACAACTTCGTTCAACTCCTTAAAATATGCTTCACTTCCGTACAAATTCGTACAATTCCGTACAAATTTGTACATCTCTGTACAACTCTATACAACTCTGTACACTGCCATACAGCACTATACTACGCTGTACAACTCTATGCAACTCTATACAACCCCGTATACCTTTTTATAGCTCTGTACAACTCTGTCCAACTCCGTACAATCCGTACAACTTTGTATAACTTAGTACAACTATGTGCAGCTTTTGTACAACTCCATACAACTCCGTACATCTCCATACACCTCCGTACAAATCTGTAAAACTCCATACAACTCCGTACAACTCCGTACAATTCCTTACAACTCTTTATAACTCGGTACAGCTTCATGCAACTCCGTACAACTCAACACAACTCTATAGAAATTTATTTAACTGTGTACAACTCAGTACTACTCAGTACAACACTTTATTACTCTGTACATATCCTTTCAGCTCCGTACAACTTTGTACAACTCTGTACACCTCCATATAATTCCGTACGACTCCCTACGACTCCATATAGCTCCGTACAGCTCAATACATCTCTCTACAATGTTGTATAGCTCTGTACATATCCGTACAACTCTGTACAACTCCGTACAGCTCCGTGCAACCCCATCCAACTCCGTACTACTCCTTCCAACTCTGTTCAACTCTGTACAACCTCGTTCAACTTGCTACAACTCCGTCAACTTCCTACAACTCCGTACAACTCTGTACACCTTTGTACAACTCTGTACAACTCCGTTCATCTCCGTATCATTCCATACAACTTTGTACAACTCCGTACAACTCCTCAAAACTCTGTACAACTCCGTACAACACCGTATAGCTCCGTATTAGTTGCTAGAGCTTTGTACTGCTCTGTACAACTGTGCACAACTTTGTACAGCTCCGTACAACTTTGTACAACTCCGTACAACTCAGGACAACTCCATACATTTCTATACAGCGCTGTACAAATTGCCTAGCCCTGTACAACTCCGTACAACTCCGTTCAACTCTGTTGAACTCTCTAAAACTCTGTAAAACTCTGTACAACTCTATACAAATCCGTAGAACTCCAAACAAGTCTGTTTAATTATGTACAACATTGTATGAATCCTTACAAATTTCTACAACTTCATATAGCTCCGTAAACTCCGTACAACTCCGTATAATGCTTTGCAGCACTGACAACTCCATACAACTCCTTATAAGTTGCTACAAATTGCTACGACTCTGTACAACCATGTACAATTCCATACAACGTTGTAGACCTTTTTATACAGAGGGATTTGGTTCCCCATTGCTGTTTTCAAGCCTAAAGTGCTTTAGTAGCAACGCAATGTAAAGCTCCTGAGAGAGAGTGATAAGCTGCTTCTCCCGATTCCTCTTTATGTCAATTCCCAGATAGTAAGTCAGTTCCCCAAGGTCCTTCATGGTGAACCGTCCGAAGAGTGATTTCTTTAGTTCCTGGAGTGTTTTGGGGTTGTTGGAGGCGAGAGCCAGGTCATCCACATAGGCCAGGATGTAGGTCTGCTCGTCTGGTCGGGAGCGGAGGAACAGACTCAGATCAGCAGTGGAGACTGTGAATACGAGGCTCATAATGATGTCATTCCCTTGGTTGCTCCGGTGATATTCAGTGGTATTCAAAGTGGCGTGGTGATATCGGCATGCTTAAGTGCATGAATAGCACAACCGGAGTCAAGAACTTGCTCAATGTAAAGGGAGTCAGATGTCGCGAGGAGTGTTGCCGGAGGTTGTTCTCCATCTTGAATGGAAACTTGGGCGACATCAAAGAAGGAGGGCTGAGCTGCGGAGTCGGAGTTGACATTATCTTTATCGGGCACGGTGCGCGGCGGAAGGAGGCAAACAAACACGGTTGTGGCTGCAAAGATGATTACTGGAAGCATGATGACAGGTTACCAGGAATCGGAACCTAGTGCTCTGATATCATGTCAGGATTCTGCGGTCTCGAGAGGGGGCGACACGAGAGGTCGTTTGCCTCTAAAGTGTTGAGCTGGGTTGGTAGTCACACATTGTAGATCTAAGCAGTGCAAGACAAACAAGCTGTTAAATGAATTGAAGTGATGAGCAATGCAGATGATGATAATGATGATTGATTGATAGAGATAACGGAAGCAAAATGTACACTGTTCTAGTCTCCCTAAAGTAGTGCTCGCTGGTATCCCTGCGAGGTGGGAGCGCCGCTTTGTCTCGTTCAGGCGATGTGTGGCGATGGTTTCACCGTAGCGCGACTTGTGTTTCTCAGAGGCTTCTGGTTGGACTATTGTCGGTGCACGGATCTTGATTGTGCATTCTCGTTGCGATTCGTGTGGCTTTGCTTATTTAATCATGCTCGGATGTGTTCCATTCTTCTTGCTGGTTTCTCTTCTTTTATTTCTGACAATGAGATATACCATAGGCCCATGAGATATACCATAGGTGCATGAGATGCGCCATAAGCGCATGAGATATACCATAGGCACATAAGATACACCATAGGTGCATGACATACACCATAGGCACATGAGATACACCATAAGCACATGAGATAGACCATACGCACATGAGATACATCAGAGGCGCATGAGATATACGATAGGCTTATGAGATACACCATAGGCACATGAGATACACCATAGGTGCATGCGATACACCATAGGTACATGAGATACACCATAATCACATGAGATACACCATATGCGCATGAGATAGGGCATAGGCACATGAGATACACCATAGGCACATTAGATACACCATAGGTACATGAGATACACCATATGCATATGGGATGCACCATAGCCGCATGAGATACACCATATCACACATGAGATATACCATTGGCACATGAGATACAACATAGGTACATGAGATACACCACGGGCAAATATGATACACCGTAGGCGCATGAGATACACCACATACACATGAGATATGCCATTGGTGCATGAGATACATCATAAGGTACAAGATTTACACCATAGACACATGAGATACACCACATGCGCATGCGATACACCATGGGCACATGCGATACACCATAGGTACATGAGATACACAATAGGCGCATGAGATATACCATAGGTGCATTAGATACACCATATTCGCATGAGATACACCATAGGCACATGAATTACACCATAGGCACATGAGATACACCATATGCAAGTTAGATACACCATAGGCACGTGATGTTGGATATTATCTCAGAGATCGCCTCATGGGGTGCAGCCACTGAGAAGATCAAGAGTGACAAAGCAGGTTCATCTCCGGAGTCACATGATCAACACCTGAACTGTCCCACGACCAACAAACTGTGCGAGTCTCGCCAAGACAAAAACCAACGGTTGCATACCACACCGACCCAGGCGAAATTCACCTGCGAAGATTGTCCCTGCACTCACCGCTCCCCTATGCGTACGGCTAGCAAAGCCGAATCGTGGTCTTGAGGCGCTCCCTGCTCTTACACTTGCCCGAGCCGCCACCTATATGCCCGCTCGACAAAGCGCGCTAGGTTAGACCTTTCCTATTGGTATTGCTTGTACTCCAGTCTATAATCAATAAATTGGATTCTCTTTCAGGCTCGTCCTTTGGGCTACCTCCAGTCCCTTTGTCCTCAATCTCAGCTCAGCGCCCGTGCTTCTGCACTACGCCCTCTCCCCTCTGCCAACTATCACTCATACGTCAGAAACGCCCGCATCTTCAAGGAAGCGTCCGCCCTTCCCACAAAGTGCTGCAACCTCTCTTCTTAACAATCATCTCAGTGCTCGCACCTTTGGTGCTGTGCCCAGGCCTCTCCCCATCATCTTGCATCATCATTCGCTTCCGCTTTGTCCTCCTATCGTCATTTCCGCTTTGCTTCTGCTGGTGCTTCTGTCCACCATTGAAACGCTTGTCCTTGAGACCGCGTCCACTCTACGATAACACCTGCATTCTTCTGAGAAGGTATCAGAGCGCAAGTAACAACCCTGGCTCCCTCGTGCTCGCCACCATCGGTCGCACCCACTCCCATCTCCATCGAACTTCTCAGCCTCAAAGAACTGTGGTCGCCAAAAGAACTACGGTGGCAGTGCTTCTTCTGACTAAGGTGTCGTGGGAGCACCACTCCACTTTCTCTTGATAATTGCGCGCACGAGGTTCTGCCCCTGCGCTCACTTTGACACGTCAGCAAGCAATTTTCCGCTCATTTATCATCTCCACCGCCAGTACACGTGGTTCTATCCCTGCACACATTCCCATCTTCCTCTGCAGTAGCATTTCTGTCGTCGAACTCATCGTCACTGACATCCTGGTTTCGCTCTTTACTTTGATCAAAGGTCATCCGCGCACTCTCATCACCACAGTAAAAGCATCGCCAAGCGCCTCAACATTGTCTTAAGAAAGCACTTCCCCTACCGCCATTTATCCACCTCCTCACCATCAACTCCATCATGGCATCTTCTCTCACTCTAACTGGTCTTCCCAAGCTCATTGTAAAGCCTGATGGAACCAGCAACTACAAGCTATGGAGCTACTCAGTGTCACTTTTCTTCAGAACACAAAAGGTTGAGGGAGTCACCCTCAGCCATCTGATCACCAACACAGACGCTGGGATAGAGCCATCTGATGCCACTTCCTCCTCATCAACTGCAACCGCATCAATCACTCCTGGTGGAGACCCTTCCGGTGGATCTGTATCTCACCCCGCCCCTTCAAATGCCTCTTCCTTCTCTGTTCCCATTGTCCCCACCACCACCATTAGCCACGCCTCCTGGGAAGTCGCCAATAGTACTGCCCTTTATGACAATCATGACCACCTCCTCTCCTGAGCTGCATGAAGACATTTGCACTCTTGGCTGCAAGACTTACGAAGTATGGAAAGCCCTTGAAGATCGCTTCAGCAACAACACCTCTACCGCCTGCGAAATCAAGATAATGTCACTCTTCTTTGTGCCCTTTGCGACCTACACCAAAATGGGCAGCTACATTGCAGCCGTTACCACCATCGCTCGCGATCTCAAAGAAATGAAACTTGATCTTCCTCCCACTTTCATCTTCACTAGCATCATCTTCGGCCTACCTGTTCAGTATGATAGCATTCGCCAAATCTTACTGCAGTTGCCTGTTGACGAACTGTCCATCGCTGTCATCGGCCCCAAGCTCATGGCAGCGGAACAGGACTATGTCGCCAAGAAAGCACGCAAGACAACCATTGCCACCAACTCGTTTGAACCCATGGCCGCCACTACTGACAACCGCATGTTCAACCGCTTCCCCGCCTGCTCCTACACCATCCGCCACGGTCCATTAAAAGGAACTAAGTGTGGCCGTTGCAACCACCCACCTCGTGTCTGCGATCACCGCGCTATCGACGAGTGGCTGGATAAGAACCATGGCAAGTCGTATGGCGAACAACCCAACTGGCTGGAGGAGCATCGTCAACGCTACTACAACCGGATGGGAAGTTCAAGCTGGCGTTCAACACCAAACAACAACATGGAAACCTCATCTTCTACTGCCATCCCTACTGCTGTGAACCCTGGTCCTAACAATGCTGTCATGTTAGGAGTCGTCGGACTTGCGCCTCAGATTGGATCTGAGGAGTATGGTCTTGAGATGTACACCGCGTCCTCCTATCCCCCTCTCTCTTCTCATCCCTCTCCATGCAGCTTTGACTCCCTACACATTGCCCTCATCTTGCCTCCATCTCCATACTCCAATTCCCGTCATAGCCACTTCCTCTTCATTCACGATCAATACTCACGGCACTGCACTATCCTCTCCCTTCGCACATTGACCGGGGCTGTCCCTGCTCTTAGAGACTGGTTGAAGCAATAGACCAAGTACTTTGACAGACCACCTCACCTCATCCTCTCCAACACCACTCACGCACCACTTCACACCTTTCTCACAAGCTACTCCATGACTCATGGAACACTGCTAAATGCAGCTCCTGCCATCGGCAAGTTCCTCATCAATCGCCTACTACAGGAAGCTGACTACTTCATAAAAGCACATCACATGACCTCACCGATCTGGACTGCCTGCCTTCGCAGAGTTGTCGCCGCCGATAACTTGTGCAGATCCAAGTATGGCCCTGTTATGAGAACTGCATGGGTAAGTGATCGGAACCAGTCAACTTCCTACTGCAAGCCCACACTACCTCACTGCAACTCGACTGAACTTCCCTCCGTAGTACTGACAAACTGTTCCTTTCCCTTCACAAACGATGTCTCAGCTACTGCACTCACCGACAGTACCAAAAAACTAGTGCATCGCCCAGGTTTTCTCTCCTCCCTCTTTAACCTGGTGCTGAGACGCCCACCTCATCCAAAACCTCCCAAGCTCTCTCTGCGCTACACTGCCACAAAAGCAGGACTTGCAGGCCTACCATTCAAGGCTTGCATCCCTCTCCCGATGTAAGGGAGGTGTCGGATGTTATGTCGGAGATCGCCTCAAGGGGTGCAGCCACTGAAAAAATAAAGAGTGACAATGCAGGCTCATCCCCGGAGTCAGAGGATCAACACCTCAACGGTCCCACGACCAACAAACTGTGCAAGCCTCGCCAAGACGCAAACCAACGGTCGCATATCATAACGACCCAAACAAAACGCACCCGCAAAGATCGTGCCTGCACTCACCACTCCCCTATGCGTACGGCTAGCAAAGCCAAATCGTGGTCTCGAGGCGCTCCCTGCTCTCACACTTGCCCGAGCCGCCACCTCTATGCCTGCTCGACGAAGCGCGCTAGGTTAGACCTTTCCTGTTTGTATTGCTTGTACTTCAGTCTATAATCAATCCATTGGATTCTCTTTCAGGCTCGCCCTTTGGGACGCCTCCCGTCCCTTTGCCCTCAATCTCAGCTCAGCGCCCGTGCTTCCGTACTGCGCCCTCTCCCCTCTGCCAAACGTCACCCATACGTCAGCAACGCCCGCACCTTCAAGGATGCTTCCGCCCTTCCCACAAAGTATTGCATCCTCTCTTCTTAACAAGAATCTCAGTGCTCGCACCTTCGGTGCTGCGCCCAGGCCTCTCCTCGTCATACTGCATCGTCATTCGCTTCCGCTTCATCCTCCTATCGTCATTTCCGCTTTGCTTCTGCTAGTGCTTCTGTCCACTATTGAAACACTCGTCCCTGCGACCCCGTCCACTCTACAATAGCCCCTGCATTCGTCTGACACGTGAGATGCACCATAGGCACATGAGATACACCATAGGTGCAGAAGATATACCATAGGCACGTAAGATAAACCATAGGCACATGAGATACACCGTAGGTGCATAAGATACACCACATAAACATGAGTTACACCATGGGTGCATGAGATATACCATGAGCACGTGCGATACACCATAGGCGCATGAGATACACCACAGGTACGTGAGATACACCATAGGTGCATGAGATACACCATAGGCACATGAGATACACCATAGGCGCATAAGATGTACCACAGGCACATGAGACACCATAGGCATATGAAATGCACCATAGGTGCATGATATATACCACATGTGCATGAGATACACCACAGGCGTATTAGATACACCATGAGCACATGAGATACACCATGGGGCACATGAGATACACCATAAATAGATGACATACACCATAGACACATGAGATACACCATAGGCACATGAGATATACCATAGGCACATGAGATTCACAATAGACGCATGAGATACACCATAGGCACATAAAATACACCATAGGCACTTGAGATACACCATTCACACATGGGATACACCACAGGTACGGATAGACAATGGGCACATGAGATACATCATAAGCGCATGAGATACACGATAGGCACATGAGAAACACAATAGGCACATGGGATACACCATCGGCGCATGAGATACACCATAGGTACATGAGATATACCATAGGCGCATGATGTACACCATAGGCACATGAGATACACCATAGGCATATGGGATACACCATAGGTACATGAGATACACCATAGGCACGTGAGATACACCATAGCACACAAGAGATACACCATATGTACATGAGATATACCATAGACACATGAGATACACCACAGGCTCATGAGATACACCATAAGCACATGAGATATACCATTTGTGCATGCGATACACCATAGGGCTCACGAGATACACCATAGGCGCATGAGATCCGCCATAGGGTCATGAGATACACCATAGCACATGTGCGATACACCACGAGCACATGAGACACACCATAGGCGCATGACATCCACCACAGGCACATGAGATACACCACAGGCACCTGAGATACACCTTAGGCACATAAGATACACCATAGGCACATGAGGTACACCATAGGCACATGAGATACACCATATGTGCATGATATACACAACATGGCACGTGATATACACCATATGCGCATGAGATATACTATAGGCAGATGCGATTCACCATAGCACACATGATATACACCGTAGACATATGAAATAGACCATAGGCACATGAGATGCACCATATGTACATGAGATAGACCATAGGCACATGGGATACACCATAGGCACATAAGATACACCATAGGCATGTGAGATACACCATAGGTACATGAGATACACCATAGGTGCATGAGATACACCATAGGCGCATAAGATACACCACAGGCACATGAGATACACCGTAGGCATATGAGATACACCATAGGCACATGAGATATACCACAGACACATGAGATACACAATAGGTACATGAGAGACACCATAGGCACATAAGATACACCATAGGCACATGAGATACACCATAGGCATATAACATACACCAAAGACACAAGAGATACACCATAGGCACACGCGATACACCATGGGCGTATGAGATACACCATATGCATATGAGATACACCATAGGCACATGAGATACACCACAGGTACACGAGATACACTGTATGCACATGCAATACACAATAGGCACATGAGATACACCATAGGTACATGACATACACCATAGGCCCATGAGATATACCAAAAGCACATGAGATAAAACATAGGCACATGAGATACGCCTTTGGTGCATAAGATACACCATAGACGCATTATATACACCAGAGTGTCCCGCTTATCTCATGCGCCTATGGTGTATCTCATGCGCCTATGGTGTATCTCACGCGCCTATGGTGTATCTCATGCATCTATGGTGTATGTCCTGTGCCTATGGCGTATCTCATGTGCCTATGCTGTATCTCATTTGCATATGGTGTATGTCATGTGCCTATAATAAATCTCATGTACCTACAGTGTACCGCATGTGTCCATGGTGTATCTCATGCACGTAGGGTGTATCCCATGTACCTATGGTGTATCTCATACGCCTATGGCGTATCTCATGTACCAATGGCGTATGTCATGTACCTATGGTGTATCTGATGCGCCTATGATGTATCTCATGTGCCTATGGTGTATCTGATGTGCCTATCTTGTATATCGTGTTATTCTGGTGTATCTCATGTGCCTATGGTGTATCTCATGTGCCTATGGTGTATCGTATGCGACAATGGTGTATCTCATGTGGCTATGGTGTATCTCATGTGCCTATGGTGTATTGTATGCGCCTATGGTATGTCGCATGTGCATATTTCTGACCAGTGTAGTTATGACCAGTGTATTTCTGACCACTCTGTTTCTGACCACCGTGTTTCTGACCACTGTGTTTCTGACCACTGTGTTTCTGACCAGTGTGTTTCCGACCAGTGTGTTTCTGACCACAGTGTTTCTGACCAGTATGTTTCTGACCACTGTGTTTCTGACCAGTGTGTCTCTGACCACTGTGTTTGTGACCACTGTGTTTCTGAACAGTGTGTTTTGGACCAGTGTGTTTCTGACCAATGTGTTCCTTACCACTGTGTTTCTGAACACTATGTTTCTGACCACAGAGTTTCTGAACAGTGTGTTTCTGACCAGTGTGTTTCTGACCAGTAGTTTCTGATCACTATGCTTCTGACCAGTGTGTTCCTGGCCACTGTATTTCTGACCAGTGTGTTTCTGACCAGTGTGTTTCTGACCACAGTTTTTCTGACCAGTGTGTTTCTGACCACTGTGTTTCAGAACAATGTGTTTCTGAACAGTGTGTTTCTGACCATTGTGTTTCTGACCAGTGTGTTTCTGACCACTATGTTTCTGACCAGTATGTTTCTGACCACTGTGTTTCTGACCAGTGTGTTTCTGATCACTGTGTTTCTGACCTCTGTGTTTCTGACCAGTGTGCTTCTGACCAGAGTGTTTCTGACCATTCTGTTTATGATCACTGTGTTTATGTCCAGTGTGTTTCTGACCAGTGTGTTTCTGACCAGTGTGTTTCTGACCACTGTGTTTCTGACCAGTGTGTTTTGGACCAGCGTGTTTCTGACCACAGTGTTTCTGATCACTATGTTTCTGACCGCTGTGTTTCTGATCACTGTGTTCCTCACCAGTGTGTTATTGACCACTATGTTTCTGACCAGTGTGCTTCTGACCAGTGGGTTTCCGACCAGTGTGTTTCTGGCCACTGTGTTTCTGACCAGTGTGTTTCTGCCCACTGTGTTCCTGACGGCTGTGTTTCTGGCCAGTGTGTTTCTGACCACTTTGTATATGATTACTGTGTTTCTGACCAGTGTGTTTCTGACCAGTCTGTTTCTGACCAGTGTGTTTTAGACCAATAAGTTTCTGACAATTGTGTTTCTGACCCCTGTGTTTCTGACCAGTGTGTTTCTGATCAGTGTGTTTCTGACCACTGTATTTCTGACCAGCGTGTTTCTGAACAGTGTGTTTATGACCACAGTGTTTCTGACCAGTGTGTTTCTGATCGCTGTGTTTATGACCACTGTCTTTCTGACCAGTTTGTTGCTGACCACTGTGTTTCTTAGTACCGTGTTTCTGACCAGTGTGTTTCTGACCACTGTATTTCTGACAACTGTGTTTCTGACCAGGGTGTTTCTGACCAATGCGTTTTTGACGAGTGTTTTTCTGACCACTGTGTTTCTGACCACCGTGTTTCTGACCACAATGTTTCTGACCACTGTGTTACTGACCACTGTGTTTCTGATCACTGTGTTTCTCACCAGTGTGTTTTCTACCACTATGTTTCTGACCAGTGTGCATCTGACCAGTGTGTTTCCGACCTGTGTGTTTCTGGCCACTGTGTATCTGACCAGTGTGTTTCTGACCAGTGTGTTACTGACCAGTGTGTTTCAGACCAGTGTGTTTCTGACCACTGTGTTTCTGACCCCTGTGTTTCTGACCAGTGTGTTTCTGACCAGTGTGTTTCTGACTACTGTATTTCTGACCAGTGTCTTTCTGAACAGTGTGTTTATGACCAGTGTGGTTCTGACCAGTGTGTTTCTGACCAATGTGTTTATGACCACTATGTTTCTGACCAGTATTTTTCTGACCACTGTGTTTTTTAGTACTGTGTTTCTGACCAGTGTGTTTCTGACCACTGTATTTCTGACCACTTTGTATCTGACCATGGTGTTTCTGGCCAATGCGTTTCTGACCACTGTGTTTCTGATCACTCTGTTTCTGACCACTGTGTTTATGACCACTGTGTTTCTGACCACTCTGTTTCTGACCACCGTGTTTCTGACCACTGTGTTTCTGACCACTGTGTTTCTGACCAGTGTGTTTCTGACCACTGTGTTTCTGACCGGTGTGTTTGTGACCAATGTGTTTCTGACCACTGTGTTTCTGACCACTTTGTTTCTGACCAATGTGTTTCTGACCAGTGTGTTCCTGAACACTGTGTTTCTGACCACTGTGTTTCTGACCAGTGTGTTTATAACCAGTGTGTTTCTGACGAGTATGTTTCTGACCACTGTGTTTTCTGACCAGATTGTTTCTGACCACTGTGTTTCTAAGCACTGTGTGTCTGACCACTGTGTTTCTCACCAGTTTGTTTATGACCACTGTGTTTCTGACCACTGTGTTTCTGACCACCGTGTTTCTGACCACTGTGTTTCTGACCAGTGTAGTTCTGACCAGTGTATTTCTGACCACTGTGTTTCTGACCACCGTGTTTCTGACCACTGTGTTTCTGACCACCGTGTTTCTGACCAGTGTGTTCCTGACCAGTGTGATTTGGACCACTGTGTTATATACCACTGTGTTTCTGACCACTCTGTTTCTGACCAGTGTGTTTCTGGCAACCGTGTTTCTGACCACTGTGTTTCTCACCACAGTGTTTGTGACCACTGTGTTTCTGACCAGTGTCTTTCTGACCACTGTGTGTCTGACAATTGTGTTTCCGACCAGTGTGTTTTTGACCAATTTGTTTCCGACCAGTGTGTTTCTGACCACTGTGTTTCTGACCACTGAGTTTCTGATCACTGTGTCTCTGACCACTATATTTCTGACCTCTGTGTTTCTGACCAGTGTGTTTCTGACCAGTGTGTTTCTGACCAGTGTGTTTCTGCCCAATGTGCTTCTGATCATTGTGTTTCTCACCAGTGTGTCTCCGACCACTATGTTTCTGACCAGTGTGTTCCTGGCCATTGTGTTTCCGACCAGTGTATTTCTGACCACAGTGTTTCTGACAAGTGTGTTTCTGACCACCGTGTTTCTGACCAGTGTGTCTCCGACCACTGTGTTTGTGACCACAATGTTTCTGACCAGTGTGTTTCTGACCACTGTGTTTCTGACCACTGTGTTTCTGACCAGTGTGTTTCTGACCATTGTGTTTCTGACCAGTGGGTTTCGGACCACTGTGTGTCTGACCAGTGTGTTTTTGACCACTGTGTTTCTGACCAGTGTGTTTCTGATCAATGTTTTTCTGACCACTGTGTTTCTGACCAGTGTGCTTCTGACCAGTGTGTCTCTGACCACTCTGTTTCTGATCACTGTATTCATGTCCAGTGTGTTTCTGACCAGTGTGTTTCTCACCACTGTGTTTCTGACCACTCTGTTTCTGACCAGTGTGTTTCTGACCAGTGTGTTTCTGACCACCGTGTTTCTGACCACTGTGTTTCTGACCACTGTGTTTCTGATCACTGTGTTTCTCACCAGTGTGTTTCTGACCACTATGTTTCTGACCAGTGTGCTTCTGACCAGTGTGTTTCCGACCAGTGTGTTTCTAACTACTGTGTTTCTGACCACTGTGTTTCTGACCACAGTGTTTCTGACCAACGTGTTTCTGACCACTGTGTTTCTGACCAGTGGATTTCTGACCATTGTGTTTCTGACCAGTGTGTTTCTGACCACTGTGTTTCTGACCACTCTGTTTCTGACCACAGTGTTTGTGACCACTGCGATCTGACCAGAGTGTTTATTACTAGTTTGTTTCTGACCACTGTGTTTCCGACCATTGTGTTTCTGACCACTGTGTTTCTGACCACTGTGTTTCTGACCACTGTGTTTATGACCACTGTGTTTATGACCACAGTGTTTCTGACCAGTGTGTTTATGACCACTGTTTTTCTGACCAGTGTGTTTCTGGCCACTGTGTTTCTGAACAGTGTGTTTATGACCACTGTGTTTCTGACCACTGTGTTTCTAACATGTATGTTTCTGACCAGTGTGTTTCTGAACAGTGTGTTTCAGACCAGTGTGTTTCTGACCAGTGTATTTCTGAACAGTGTGTTTCTGACCACTGTGTTTCTTTCCAGTGTGTTTCTGACCACTGTGTTTATGACCACTGTGTTTCTGACCAGTTTGTTTCTGACCACAGTGTTTCTGACCAGTGTGTTTCTGACCACTGTATTTCTGACCACTGTGTTTCTGACCAGGGTGTCTCTGACCAATGCGTTTCTGACCACTGTGTTTCTGATCACTGTGTTTCTGACCACCGTGTTTCTGACCACTGTGTTTCTGATCAGTGTGTTTCTGACCAGTGTGTTTCTGACCACTGTGTTTCTGACCACTGTGCTTCAAACCAGTGTGTTTATGACCACTGTGTTTCTGACCAGTGTGTTTCTGTCCACTATCTTTTTGACCAGTGTGTTTCTGACCGCTGTGTCTCTGACCTTTGTGTTTCTGACAACTGTGTTTTTGACCAGTTTGTTTGTGACCAGTGTGTTCCTCACCACTGTGTTTCTGACCAGTGTGTTTCTGACCAGTTTGTTTCTGACCACTGTGTTTCTGACCAGTTTGTTTTGGACCACAGTGTTTTTTACCACTGTGTTTCTGACCAGTGTGTTTCTGACCAGTGTGTTTCTGACCAGTGTGTTTCTGGCCACTGTGTTTCTGACCACTGTGTTTCCAACCACTGTGTTTCTGACCACTGTGTTTCTGACCAATGTGTTTCTGACCATTGTTTTTCTGACCAGTGTGTTTCTGACCAGTGTGTTTTGAACCACTGTGTTCTTTACCACTGTGTTACTGACCAGTGTGTTTCTGACCAGTGTGTTTCTGACCAGTGTGTTTCTGGCCACTGTGTTTCTGACCACTATGTTTCTGACCACTGTGTTTCTGACCACTGTGTTTCTGACCACTGTGTGTCTGACCACTGTGTTTATGAGCAGTGTGCTTCTGACCAGTGTGTTTTTGACCAGTGTGTTTCTGTTCACTGTGTTTCTGACCACTGTGTTTATGACCACCGTGCTTCTGACCGGTGTGTTTATGACCACTGTGTTGCCGACCACTGTGTTTCTGACCAGTGTGTTTATGACCACTGTGTTTCTGACCAGTGTGTTTCTGGCCACTGTGTTTCTTACCAGTGTGTTTCTGACCACTGTGTTTCTGACCACTGTGTTCCTAACAAGTGTGTTTCTGACCAGTTTGTTTCTGACCAGTGTGTTTCTGACCAGTGTGTTTCTGACCAGTGTATTCCTGAACAGTGTGTTTCTGACCAATGCGTTTCTTTCCAGTGTGTTTCTGACCACTGTGTTTATGACCACTGTGATTCTGACCAGTTTATTTCTGACCACTGTGTTTCTTAGTACTGTGTTTCTGACCAGTGTGTTGCTGACCACTGTAATTCTGACCACTGTGTTTCTGACCATGGTGTTTCTGACCAATGCGTTTCTGACCACTGTGTTTCTGATCACTGTGTTTCTGACCACCGTGTTTCTGACCACTCTGTTTCTGATCAGTGTGTTTCTGACCAGTGTGATTTGACCACCGTGTTTCTGACCACTGTGCTTCAAACCAATGTGTTTATGACCACTGTGTTTCTGACCAGTGTGTTTCTGACCACTGTCTTTCCGACCAGTGCGTTTCTGATTGCTGTGTCTCTGACCATTGTGTTTCTGACAACTGTTTTTCTGACCAGTTTGTTTCTGACCAGTGTGTTCCTGACCACTGTGTTTCTGACCAGTGTGTTTCTGACCAGTGTGTTTCTGACCACTTTGTTTCTGACCACTGTGTTTCTGACCATTGTTTTTCTGACCATTGTGTTTCTGACCAGTGTGTTTCGGACCACTGTGTTTTTTACCACTGTGTTTCTGTCCAGTGTGTTTCTGTCCAGTGTGTTTCTGACCAGTGTGTTTCTGGCCACTGTGTTTCTGACCACTGTGTTTCCGACCACTGTGTTTCTGACCACTGTGTTTCTGACCAATGTGTTTCTGACCATTGTTTTTTTGACCAGTGTGTTTCTGACCAGTGTGTTTTGGACCACTGTGTTTTTTACCACTGTGTTTCTGACCAGTGTGTTTCTGACCAGTGTGTTTCTGACCAGTGTGTTTCTGACCAGTGTGTTTATGGCCACTGTGTTTCTGACCACTATGTTTCTGACCACTGTGTTTCTGACCACTGTGTTTCTGACCAGTGGATTTCTGACCATTGTGTTTCTGACCAGTGTGTTTCTGACCACTGTGTTTCTGACCACTATGTTTCTGACCACAGTGTTTGTGACCACTGCGATCTGACCAGAGTGTTTATTACCAGTTTGTTTCTGACCACTGTGTTTCCGACCATTGTGTTTCTGACCACTGTGTTTCTGACCACTGTGTTTCTGACCACTGTGTTTATGACCACTGTGTTTCCGACCACAGTGTTTCTGACCAGTGTGTTTATGACCACTGTGTTTCTGACCAGTGTGTTTGTGGCCACTGTGTTTTTGACCAGTGTGTTTCTGACCACTGAGTTTCTGACCACTGTGTTTCTAACAAGTATGTTTCTGACCAGTGTGTTTCTGACCAGTGTGTTTCTCACCAATGTGTTTCTGACCAGTGTATTTCTGAACAGTGTGTTTCTGACCACTGTGTTTCTTTCCAGTGTGTTTCTGACCACTGTGTTTTATGACTACTGTGTTTCTGACCAGTTTGTTTCTGACCACAGTGTTTCTGACCAGTGTGTTTCTGACCACTGTTTTTCTGACCACTGTGTTTCTGACCAGGGTGTCTCTGACCAATGCGTTTCTGACAACTGTGTTTCGGATCACTGTGTTTCTGACCACCGTGTTTCTGACCACTGTGTTTCTGATCAGTGTGTTTCTGACCAGCGTGTTTCTGACCACTGTGTTTCTGACCACTGTGCTTCAAACCAGTGTGTTTATGACCACTGTGTTTCTGACCAGTGTGTTTCTGACCACTATCTTTTTGACCAGTGTGTTTCTGACCGCTGTGTCTCTGACCTTTGTGTTTCTGACAACTGTGTTTTTGACCAGTTTGTTTGTGACCAGCGTGTTCCTCACCACTGTGTTTCTGACCAGTGTGTTTCTGACCAGTTAGTTTCTGACCACTGTGTTTCTGACCAGTTTGTTTTGGACCACAGTGTTTTTTACCACTTTGTTTCTGACCAGTGTGTTTCTGACCAGTATGTTTCTGACCAGTGTGTTTCTGGCCACTGTGTTTCTGACCACTGTGTTTCCGACCACTGTGTTTCTGACCACTGTGTTTCTGACCAATGTGTTTCTGACCATTGTTTTTCTGACCAGTGTTTTTCTGACCAGTGTGTTTTGGACCACTGTGTTTTTTGCCATTGTGTTTCTGACCAGTGTGTTTCTGACCAGTGTGTTTCTGACCAGTGTGTTTCTGGCCACTGTGTTTCTGACCACTATGTTTCTGACCACTGTGTTTCTGACCACTGTGTTTCTGACCACTGTGTGTCTGACCACTGTGTTTATGAGCAGTGTGCTTCTGACCAGTGTGTTTTTGACCAGTGTGTTTCTGATCACTGTGTTTCTGACCACTGTGTTTATGACCACCGTGCTTCTGAACGGTGTGTTTATGACCAGTGTGTTGCCGACCACTCTGTTTCTGACCAGTGTGTTTATGACCACTGTGTTTCTGACCAGTGTGTTTCTGGCCACTGTGTTTCTTACCAGTGTGTTTCTGACCACTGTGTTTCTGACCAGTGTTCCTAACAAGTGTGTTTCTGACCAGTTTGTTTCTGACCAGTGTGTTTCTGACCAGTGTGTTTCTGACCAGTGTATTACTGAACAGTGTGTTTCTGACCACTGCGTTTCTTTCCAGTGTGTTTCTGACCACTGTGTTCATGACCACTGTGTTTCTGACCAGTTTGTTTCTGACCTCTGTGTTTCTTAATACTGTGTTTCTGACCAGTGTGTTGCTGACCACTGTATTTCTGACCACTGTGTTTCTGACCAGGGTGTTTCTGACCAATGGGTTTCTGACCACTGTGTTTCTGATCACTGTGTTTCTGACCACCGTGTTTCTGACCACTCTGTTTCTGATCAGTGTGTTTCTGACCAGTGTGTTTTGACCACTGTGTTTCTGACCACTGTGCTTCAAACAAGTGTGTTTATGACCACTGTGTTTCTGACCAGTGTGTTTCTGACTACTGTCTTTCCGACCAGTGCGTTTCTGATTGCTGTGTCTCTGACCATTGTGTTTCTGACAACTGTTTTTCTGACCAGTTTGTTTCTGACCAGTGTGTTCCTGACCACTGTGTTTCTGACCAGTGTGTTTCTGACCAGTGTGTTTCTGACCACTTTGTTTCTGACCACTGTGTTTCTGACCATTGTTTTTCTGACCACTGTGTTTCTGACCAGTGTGTTTCGGACCACTGTGTTTTTTACCACTGTATTTCTGACCAGTGTGTTTCTGACCAGTGTGTTTCTGACCAGTGTGTTTCTGGCCACTGTGTTTCTGACCAATGTGTTTCTGACCATTGTTTCTTTGACCAGTGTGTTTCTGACCAGTGTGTTTTGGACCACTGTGTTTTTTACCACTGTGTTTCTGACCAGTGTGTTTCTGACCAGTGTGTTTCTGACCAGTGTGTTTATGGCCACTGTGTTTCTGACCACTATGTTTCTGACCACTGTGTTTTTGACCACTGTGTTTCTGACCACTGTGTGTCTGACCACCGTGTTTATGAGCAGTGTGCTTCTAACCAGTGTGTTTTTGACCAGTGTGCTTCTGATCAATGTGTTTCTGACCACTGTGTTTATGACCACCGTGCTTCTGACCGGTGTGTTTATGACCAGTGTGTTGCCGACCACTGTGTTTCTGACCAATGTGTTTATGACCAGTGTGTTTCTGTCCAGTGTGTTTCTGGCCACTGTGTTTCTTACCAGTGTGTTTCTGACCACTGTGTTTCTGACCACTGTGTTTCTAACAAGTGTGTTACTGACCAGTGTGTTTCTGACCAGTGTGTTTCTGACCAGTGTGTTTCTGACCAGTATATTTCTGAACAGTGTGTTTCTGACCACTGTGTTTCTTTCCAGTGTGTTTCTGACCACTGTGTTTATGACCACTGTGTTTCTGACCAGTTTGTTTCTGACCACTGTGTTTCTTAGTACTGTGTTTCTGACCACTGTGTTTCTGACCAGGGTGTTTCTGACCAATGCGTTTCTGACCACTGTGTTTCTGATCACTGTGTTTCTGACCACCGTGTTTCTGACCACTGTGTTTCTGATCAGTGTGTTTCTGACCAGTGTGTTTCTGACCACTGTGTTTCTGACCACTGTGCTTCAAACCAGTATGTTTATGACCACTGTGTTTCTGACCCATGTGTTTCTGACCACTGTCTTTCTGACCAGTGTGTTTCTGATTGCTGTGTCTCTGACCATTGTGTTTCTGACAACTGTGTTTCTGACCAGTTTGTTTCTGACCATTGTGTTCCTGACCACTGTTTTTCTGACCAGTGTGTTTCTGACCAGTGTGTTTCTGACCACTTTGTTTCTGACCACTGTGTTTCTGACCATTGTTTTTCTGACCACTGTGTTTCTGACCAGTGTGTTTCGGACCACTGTGTTTTTTACCACTGCGTTTCTGACCAGTGTGTTTCTGACCTGTGTGTTTCCGACCTGTGCGTTTCTGGCCACTGTGTTTCTGACCACTGTGTTTCCCACCACTGTGTTTCTGACCACTGTGTTTCTGAGCAATGTGTTTCTGACCATTGTTTTTTTTACTAGTGTATTTCTGACCAGTGTGTTTTGGTCCACTGTGTTTTTCACCACTGTGTTTCTGACCAGTGTGTTTCTGACCAGTGTGTTCCTGACCAGTGTGTTTTTGGCCACTGTGTTTCTGACCACTATGTTTCTGACCACTGTGTTTCTGACCACTGTGTTTCTGACCACTGTGTTTCTGACCACTGTGTTAATGAGCAGTGTGCTTCTGACCAGTGTGTTTTTGACCAGTGTGTTTCTGACCAGTGTGTATCTGACCACTGTGTTGCTGACCAGTGTGTTTCTGATCACTGTGTTTCTGACCACTGTGTTTATGACCACCGTGCTTCTGACCGGTGTGTTTATGTCCAGTGTGTTGCCGACAATTGCGTTTCTGACCAGTGTGTTCTGACCACCGTGTTTCTGACCACTGTGTTTCTCACCAGTGTGTTTCTGACCAGTGTGTTTCCAACCAGTGTGTTTTTTACGAGAGTGTTTATGACCGGTGTCTTTCTGACCACTATGTTTCTGACCAGTGTGTTTCTGACCACTGTGTTTCTGACCACTGTGTTTCCGACCAGCGTGTTTCTGACCACTGTGTTTCTGACCACTGTGTTTCTGACCACTCTGTTTATGACCACTGCGTTTCTGACCACTGTGCTTCTAACCAGTGTGTTTCTGACCACTATGTTTCTGACCAGTGTGTTTCTGGCCACAGTGTGTCTGACCAGTGTATTTCTGACCACTGTGTTTATGACAACTGTGTTTCTGACCACTGTGTTTCTGACAAGTGTGTTTCTGACCATTGTGTATATTTCCAGTGTGTTTCTGACCAGTGAATTTCTGACCAGTGTGTTTCTGAGCAGTGTGTTTCAGACCAGTGTGTTGGTGACCACTGTGTTTCTGATCCCCGTGTTTCTAACCAGTGTGTTTCTGACCACTGTGTTTGTGACCACTGTATTTCTGACCAGTGTGTTTCTGACCACTGTGTTTATGACCACTGTGTTTCTGACCGGTGTGTTTCTGACCGGTGTCTTTCAGACCCTGTGTGTCCAACCAGTGTGTTTTTGACCACTGCATTTCCGACCATTGTGTTTCTGACCAGTGTCTTTCTGACCAGTGTGTTTCTGACCACTGTATTTCTGCCCACCGTGTTTCTGACCAGAGTGTTTCTGACCAATGCGTTTCTGACCACAGTGGTTCTGATCGCTGTGTTTCTGACCACCGTGTTTCTGACCATTGTTTTTCTGGCTACTATGATTCTGACCAGTGTGTTTCTGACCACTGTGTTTCTGACCACTGTGTTTCAAACCAGTGTGTTTACGACCAATGTGTTTGTGACCTGTGTGTTTCTGACCAGTGTGTTTCTGACCAGTGTTTTTCCGACCAGTGTGTTTCTGACCAGGGTGTTTCTGACCAGTGTCCTTGTGACCACTGTGTTTCTGACCAGTGTGTTTCTGACCACTGTGTTTCTGAGCAGTGTGTTTCAGACCAGTGTGTTTTTGACCACTGTGTTTCTGACCCCTGTGTTTCTAACCAGTGTGTTTCTGACCAGTGTGTTTCTGACCACTGTATTTCTGACCAGTGTGTTTCTGACCACTGTGTTTCTGACCCCTGTGTTTATAACCAGTGTGTTTCTGACCACTGTAATTCTTACCCGTGTGTTTCTGACCAACCTGTTTCTGACCACTGTGTTTCCGACCACTGTGTTTCTGACCAGTGTGTTTCTGATCACTGTGTTTCTGACCACTGTGTTTCAAACCAGTGCGTTTATGACCACTGTGTTTCTGACCAGTGTCTTTCTGACCAGTGTGTTTCTGACCAGTGTGTTTCTCACCAGTGTCTTTCTGAGCACTGCGTTTCTGACCAGTGTGTTTCTGACCACTGTGTTTCTGACCACTGTGTTTCCGACCAATGCGTTTCTGACCAATGTGTTTCTGACCACTGTGTTTCTGACCACTGTGTTTATGTCCACTGTGTTTCTGACCACTGTGTCTCGGACCAGTTTGTTTCTGACAACTATGTTTCTAACCGGTGTGTTTCTGGCCACAGTGTTTCTGACCAGTGTGTTTCTGACCATTGTGTTTCTGACCACTGTGTTTCTGACTAGTGTTTTTCTGACCGCTGTGCCTCTGACCACCAAGGTTCTGACTACTTTGTTTCTGACCAGTTTGTTTCTGACAGTGTGCTCCTGACCACTGTGCTTCTGACCACTGTATTTCTGGCCAGTGTATTTCTGACGACTTTGTTTCTGACCACTGTGTTTCTGACCATTATTTTTCTGACCACTGTGTTTCTGACCAGTGTGTATATGACCACTGTGTTTCTGACCAGTGTGTTTCTGACCAGCGTGTTCCTGACCAGTGTATTTCTGAACAGTGTGTTTCTGACCACTGTGTTTCTTTCCAGTGTGTTTCTGACCACTTTGTTTATGACCACTGTGATTCTGACCAGTTTGTTTCTGACCACTGTGTTTCTTAGTAATATGTTTCTGACCAGTGTGTTTCTTACCACTGCATTTCTGACCAGTATGTTTCTGATCAGTGTGTTTCTGACCAGTGTGTTTCTGACCACTGTGTTTATGACCACTGTGCTTCAAACCAGTGTGTTTGTGACCAATGTGTTTCTGACCAGTCTGTTTCTGACCAGTCTTTCTGACCAGTGTGTTTCTGATCGTTGTGCCTCTGACCACTGTGTTTCTGACAACTGTGTTTCTGACCAGTCTGTTTCTGACCAGTGTGTTCCTGACAACATTGTTTCTGACCACTGTGTTTCTGACTAGTGTGTTTTTGACCACTTTGTTTCTAACCACTGTGTTTCTGACCATTGTTTGTTTTTACGACTGTGTTTCTGACCAGTGTGTTTCAGACCACTGTGTTCTTTACCACTGTGTTTCTGACCAGTGTGTTTCTGACCAGTGTGTTTCTGACCAGTGCGTTTCTGGCCACTGTGTTTCTGACCACCATGTTTCCGACCACTGTGTTTCTGACAACTGTGTTTCTGACCAATGTGTTTCTGACCATTGTTTTTCTGACCACTGTGTTTCTGACCAGTGTGTTTTGGACCACCGTGTTTTTTACCACTGTGTTTCTGACCAGTGTGTTTCTGACCAGTGTGTTTCTGACCAGTGTGTTTCTGGCCACTGTGTTTCTGACGACTGTGTCTCTGACCACTGTGTTTCTGACCACTGTGTTTCTGACCACTGTGTTTATGAGCAGTGTGCTTCTGACCAATGTGTTTTTTACCGGTGTGTTTCTGACGAGTGTGTATCTGACCACTGTATTGCTGACCAGTGTGTTTCTGATCGCTGTGTTTCTGACCACTGTGTTTATGACCACCGTGCTTCTGAACGGTGTATTTCTGACCAGTGTGTTGCCGACCACTGTGTTCCTGACCAGTGTGTTCTGACCACCGTGCTTTTGACCACTGTGTTTCTCACCAGTGTGTTTCTGACCACTATGTTTCCGACCAGTGTGTTTCTGACCAGTGTGTTTTTTACCAGTGTGTTTCTGACCAGAGTGTTTCTGACCAGTGTCTTTCTGACCACTGTGTTTCTGACCTGTGTGTTTCTGACCACTGTGGTTCTGACCACTGTGTTTCTGACCAGTGTGTTTCTGACCACTGTGTTTCTGACCACTGTGTTTCTGACCACAGTGTTTCTGACCAACGTGTTTCTGACCACTGTGTTTCTGACCAGTGTGTTTCTGACCA
>SZWC01003287.1:147295-167968 GCA_023375785.1 Penium margaritaceum | reverse complement strand
TGACCAGTGTGTTTCTGGCCACTGTGTTTATGACCACTGTGTTTCTAACCAGTTTGTTTCTGACCACTGTGTTTCTTAGTACTGTGTTTCTGACCAGTGTGTTTCTGACCACTGTATTTCTGACCACTGTGTTTCTGACCATATTGTTTCTGACCAATGCGTTTCTGACCACTGTGTTTCTGATCGTTGTGTTTCTGACCACCATGTTTCTGACCATTGTGTTTCTGACCGCTGTGTTTCTGACCAGTGTGTTTCTGACCACTGTGTTTCTGACCACTGTGTTTCAAACCAGTGTGTTTATGACCACTGTGTTTCTGACCAGTGTGTTTCTGACCACTGTGTTTCTGACCAGTGTTTTTCTGACCCCTGTGTCTCTGACCACTGTGTTTTGACTATTGTGTTTCTGACCAGTTTGTTTTTGACAGTGTCCTCCTGACCACTGTGTTTCTGACCACTGTGTTTCTGACCCATGTTTTTCTGACGACTTTGTTTCTGACCACTGTGTTTCTGACCAGTGTGTTTCTGACCAGTGTATTTCTGACCACTGTGCTTTTGACTACTGTGTTTTTTACCACTGTGTTTCTGACCACTGTGTTTCAGACCAATATGTTTTTGACCAGTGTGTTTTGGACCACTTTGTTTTTTACCACTGTGTTTCTGACCAGTGTGTTTCTGACCAGTTTGTTTCTGACAAGTGTGTTTCTGGCCACAGTGTTTCTGACCACTGTGTTTCTGACTAATGTGGTTCCGACCACTGTGTTTCTGACCACTGTGTTTCTGACCACTGTGTTAATGAGCAGTGTGCTTCTGACCAGTGTGTTTTGGACCAGTGTGTTTCTGACCAGTGTGTCTCTGACCACTGTATTGCTGACCACTGTGTTTCTGATCACTGTGTTTGTGACCAATGTGTTTATGACCACCGTGCTTCTGACCAGTGTGTTTCTGAGCAGCGTGTTGCTAACCACAGTGTTTCTGACCAGTGTGTTTCTGACCAATGTGTTTCTGACCACTGTGTTTCTCACCAGTGTTTTTCTGACCACTGTGTTTCTGACCAGTGTGTTTCTGACCAGTGTGTTTCCGACCAGTGTGTTTCTGACCAGAGTGTTTCTGACCAGTGTCTTTCTGACCACTGTGTTTCAGACCAGTGTGTTTCTGACCACTATGTTTCTGACCACTGTGTTTCTGACCACTGTGTTTCTGACCACTGTGTTTTTTTCCACTGTGTTTCTGACCACCGTGTTTCTGACCACAGTGAATCTGACCAGCGTGTTTCTCAACACTGTGTATATGACCACTCTGTTTCTTACCAGTGTGTTTCTGACCAGTGTGTTTCTGACCAGTGTGTTTCAGGCCAGTGTGTTTCTGACCACTGTGTTTCTGACCCCTGTGTTTCTGACCAGTGTGTTTCTGACCAGTGTGTTTCTGGCCACTATGTTTCTGACCAGTGTGTCTCTGGCCACAATGTTTCTGACTAGTGTGTTTCTGACCATTGTGTTCCTGACCACTGTGTTTCTGACAACTGTGTTTCTGACCACTGTGTATATTACCACTGTGTTTCTGACCAGTGTGTTCCTGACCAGTGTGTTTCTGAGCAGTGTGTGTCAGACCAGTGTGTTTCTGACCACTGTGTTTCTGACTCCTGTGTTTCTGACCAGTGTCTTTCTGACCAGTGTGTTTATGACTACTGTATTTCTGACCAGTGTGTTTCTGACCACTGTGTTTATGACCACTGTGTTTCTGACCAGTGTGTTTATAGCCACTGTGTTTATGACCACTATGTTTCTAACCACTTTGTTTCTGACCACTGTGTTTCTTAGTACTGTGTTTCTGACCAGTGTGTTTCTGACCACTGTATTTCTGACCACTGTGCTTCTGACCATAGTGTTTCTGACCAATGCGTTTCTGACCACTGTGTTTCTGATCGCTGTGTTTCTGACCACCGTGTTTCTGACCACTGTGTTTCTGACCACTGTGTTTCTGACCAGTGCGTTTCTGACCACTGTGTTTCTGACCACTGTGTTTATGACCACTGTGTTTCTGACCACTGTGTTTCTGACCAGTTTGTTTCTGACCAGTGTGTTCCCGACCACTGTGTTTCTGACTAATGTGTTTCTGACCACTGTGTTTCAAACCAGTGTGTTTATGACCACTGTGTTTCTGACCACTGTGTTTCTGACCAGTGAATTTCTGACCATTGTGTTACTGACCAGTGTCTTTCTGACCACTGTGTTTCTGACCACTGTGTTCGTGACCACTGTGTTCTGACCAGTGTGTTTCTTACCAGTGTGTTTCTGACCACTGTGTTTCCGACCAGTGTGTTCCTGACCATTGTGTTTATGACCACTGTGTTTCTGACCACTGTGTTTATGACCACTGTGTTTCTGACCACTGTGTTTCAGACCAGTGTGTTTCTGACCACTGTGTTTCTGACCAGTGTGTTTCTGGTCACTGTGTTTCTGACCAGTGTGATTATGACCACTGTGTTTCTGACCACTGTGTTTCTGACAAGTGTGTTTCTGACCACTGTGGATATGACCACTTTGTTTCTGACCAGTGTGTTTTTGACAAGTGTGTTTCTGACCAGTGTGTTTCAGACCAGTGTGTTTATGACCACTGTGTTTCTGACCCCTGTGTTTCTGACAAGTGTGTTTCTGAACAGTGTGTTTCTGACCACTGTGATTCTGACCAGTGTCCTTCTGACCACTGTGTTTATGACCACTGTGTTTCTGACCAGTTTGTTTCTAGCCACTGTGTTTCTTAGTACTGTGTTTATGACCAGTGTGTTTCTGACCACTGTATTTCTGACCACTGTGTTTCTGACCAGGGTGTTTCTGACCAATGCATTTCCGACCACTTTGTTTCTGATCATGGTTTTTCTGACAACCGTGTTTCTGACCACTGTGTTTCTGACCAGTTTGTTTCTGACCAGTGTGTTTCTGAACAGTGTGTTTCTGACCACTGTGTTTCTGACCAGTGTGTTTCTGACCACTGTGTTTCTGACCAACGTGTTTCTGACCACACTGTTTCTGATCAGTGTGTTTCTGACCAGTGTGTTTCTGACAAGTAGTTTCTGACCACTGTGCTTCTGATCAGTGTGTTTCTGACCAGTGTGTTTCTGACCCCTGTGTTTCTGACCACTGTGTTTCTGACCACTGTGTATCTGACCAGTGGATTTCTGACCATTGTGTTTCTGACCAGTGTGTTTCTGACCACTGTGTTTCTGACCACTGTGTTTGTGACCACTGTGTTCTGACCAGTGTGTTTATTTCCAGTGTGTTTCTGACGACTGTGTTTCCGACCAGTGTGTTTCTGACCACTGTGTTTCTGACCACTGTGTTTGTGACCACTGTGTTTCTAACCACTGTGTTTCTGACCAGTGTGTTTCTGACCACTGTGTTTCTGACCAGTGTGTTTCTGGCCACTGTGTTTCTGACCAGTGTGTTTCTGACCACTGTGTTTCTGACCACTGTGTTTCTGACCAGTGTGTTTCCGACCAGTGTGTTTCTGACCAGTGTGTTTCCGACCAGTGTGTTTCTGACCAGTGTGTTTCCGACCAGTGTGTTTCTGACCAGTGTGTTTCCGACCAGTGTGTTTCTGACCAGTGTGTTTCCGACCAGTGTGTTTCTGACCAGTGTGTTTCCGACCAGTGTGTTTCTGACCAGTGTGTTTCCGACCAGTGTGTTTCTGACCAGTGTGTTTCCGACCAGTGTGTTTCTGACCAGTGTGTTTCCGACCAGTGTGTTTCTGACCAGTGTGTTTCCGACCAGTGTGTTTCTGACCAGTGTGTTTCCGACCAGTGTGTTTCTGACCAGTGTGTTTCCGACCAGTGTGTTTCTGACCAGTGTGTTTCCGACCAGTGTGTTTCTGACCAGTGTGTTTCCGACCAGTGTGTTTCTGACCAGTGTGTTTCCGACCAGTGTGTTTCTGACCAGTGTGTTTCCGACCAGTGTGTTTCTGACCAGTGTGTTTCCGACCAGTGTGTTTCTGACCAGTGTGTTTCCGACCAGTGTGTTTCTGACCAGTGTGTTTCCGACCAGTGTGTTTCTGACCAGTGTGTTTCCGACCAGTGTGTTTCTGACCAGTGTGTTTCCGACCAGTGTGTTTCTGACCAGTGTGTTTCCGACCAGTGTGTTTCTGACCAGTGTGTTTCCGACCAGTGTGTTTCTGACCAGTGTGTTTCCGACCAGTGTGTTTCTGACCAGTGTGTTTCCGACCAGTGTGTTTCTGACCAGTGTGTTTCCGACCAGTGTGTTTCTGACCAGTGTGTTTCCGACCAGTGTGTTTCTGACCAGTGTGTTTCCGACCAGTGTGTTTCTGACCAGTGTGTTTCCGACCAGTGTGTTTCTGACCAGTGTGTTTCCGACCAGTGTGTTTCTGACCAGTGTGTTTCCGACCAGTGTGTTTCTGACCAGTGTGTTTCCGACCAGTGTGTTTCTGACCAGTGTGTTTCCGACCAGTGTGTTTCTGACCAGTGTGTTTCCGACCAGTGTGTTTCTGACCAGTGTGTTTCCGACCAGTGTGTTTCTGACCAGTGTGTTTCCGACCAGTGTGTTTCTGACCAGTGTGTTTCCGACCAGTGTGTTTCTGACCAGTGTGTTTCCGACCAGTGTGTTTCTGACCAGTGTGTTTCCGACCAGTGTGTTTCTGACCAGTGTGTTTCCGACCAGTGTGTTTCTGACCAGTGTGTTTCCGACCAGTGTGTTTCTGACCAGTGTGTTTCCGACCAGTGTGTTTCTGACCAGTGTGTTTCCGACCAGTGTGTTTCTGACCAGTGTGTTTCCGACCAGTGTGTTTCTGACCAGTGTGTTTCCGACCAGTGTGTTTCTGACCAGTGTGTTTCCGACCAGTGTGTTTCTGACCAGTGTGTTTCCGACCAGTGTGTTTCTGACCAGTGTGTTTCCGACCAGTGTGTTTCTGACCAGTGTGTTTCCGACCAGTGTGTTTCTGACCAGTGTGTTTCCGACCAGTGTGTTTCTGACCAGTGTGTTTCCGACCAGTGTGTTTCTGACCAGTGTGTTTCCGACCAGTGTGTTTCTGACCAGTGTGTTTCCGACCAGTGTGTTTCTGACCAGTGTGTTTCCGACCAGTGTGTTTCTGACCAGTGTGTTTCCGACCAGTGTGTTTCTGACCAGTGTGTTTCCGACCAGTGTGTTTCTGACCAGTGTGTTTCCGACCAGTGTGTTTCTGACCAGTGTGTTTCCGACCAGTGTGTTTCTGACCAGTGTGTTTCCGACCAGTGTGTTTCTGACCAGTGTGTTTCCGACCAGTGTGTTTCTGACCAGTGTGTTTCCGACCAGTGTGTTTCTGACCAGTGTGTTTCCGACCAGTGTGTTTCTGACCAGTGTGTTTCCGACCAGTGTGTTTCTGACCAGTGTGTTTCCGACCAGTGTGTTTCTGACCAGTGTGTTTCCGACCAGTGTGTTTCTGACCAGTGTGTTTCCGACCAGTGTGTTTCTGACCAGTGTGTTTCCGACCAGTGTGTTTCTGACCAGTGTGTTTCCGACCAGTGTGTTTCTGACCAGTGTGTTTCCGACCAGTGTGTTTCTGACCAGTGTGTTTCCGACCAGTGTGTTTCTGACCAGTGTGTTTCCGACCAGTGTGTTTCTGACCAGTGTGTTTCCGACCAGTGTGTTTCTGACCAGTGTGTTTCCGACCAGTGTGTTTCTGACCAGTGTGTTTCCGACCAGTGTGTTTCTGACCAGTGTGTTTCCGACCAGTGTGTTTCTGACCAGTGTGTTTCCGACCAGTGTGTTTCTGACCAGTGTGTTTCCGACCAGTGTGTTTCTGACCAGTGTGTTTCCGACCAGTGTGTTTCTGACCAGTGTGTTTCCGACCAGTGTGTTTCTGACCAGTGTGTTTCCGACCAGTGTGTTTCTGACCAGTGTGTTTCCGACCAGTGTGTTTCTGACCAGTGTGTTTCCGACCAGTGTGTTTCTGACCAGTGTGTTTCCGACCAGTGTGTTTCTGACCAGTGTGTTTCCGACCAGTGTGTTTCTGACCAGTGTGTTTCCGACCAGTGTGTTTCTGACCAGTGTGTTTCCGACCAGTGTGTTTCTGACCAGTGTGTTTCCGACCAGTGTGTTTCTGACCAGTGTGTTTCCGACCAGTGTGTTTCTGACCAGTGTGTTTCCGACCAGTGTGTTTCTGACCAGTGTGTTTCCGACCAGTGTGTTTCTGACCAGTGTGTTTCCGACCAGTGTGTTTCTGACCAGTGTGTTTCCGACCAGTGTGTTTCTGACCAGTGTGTTTCCGACCAGTGTGTTTCTGACCAGTGTGTTTCCGACCAGTGTGTTTCTGACCAGTGTGTTTCCGACCAGTGTGTTTCTGACCAGTGTGTTTCCGACCAGTGTGTTTCTGACCAGTGTGTTTCCGACCAGTGTGTTTCTGACCAGTGTGTTTCCGACCAGTGTGTTTCTGACCAGTGTGTTTCCGACCAGTGTGTTTCTGACCAGTGTGTTTCCGACCAGTGTGTTTCTGACCAGTGTGTTTCCGACCAGTGTGTTTCTGACCAGTGTGTTTCCGACCAGTGTGTTTCTGACCAGTGTGTTTCCGACCAGTGTGTTTCTGACCACTGTGTTTCTGACCACTGTGTTTCTGACCACTGTGTTTCTGACCACTATGTTTCTGACCACTGTGTTTCTGAACACTGTGTCTCTGACCACTGTGTTTCTGACAACAGTGTTTCTGGAAAGTGTGTTTCTGACCACTGAGTTTCTGACCACTGTGTTTCTGAGTGCCATGATTCTGACCAATGTGTTCCTGACCACTGTGTTTCGGACCAGAGTGTTTCTGACCACTGGGTTTCTGACCAGTGTGGTTATGACCAATGTGTTTCTGAGCACTGTGTTTCTGACCACTGTGTTTCTGACCACTGTGTTTCTGACCAGAGTGTTTCTGACCACTGTGTTTCTGACCACTGTTTTTCTGACCACTATGTTTCTGACCACTGTGTTTCTGACCACTGTGTTTCTGACCACTGTGTTTCTGACCACTGTGTTTCTGACCACTGTGTTTCTGACCACTGTGTTTATGACCACTGTGTTTCTGACCAATGTGTTTCTGACCACTGTGTTTCTGACCACAATGTTTCAGACCACTGTGTTTATGACCAGCGTGTTTCTGACCAGTGTGTTTCTGACCACTGTGTTTCGGACCACAGTGTTTGTAACCACTGGGTTTCTGACCACTGTGTTTATGACCACTGTGTTTCTGACCACTCTGTTTCTGACCACTGTGTTTCTGACCACTGTGTTTCTGACCACTGTGTTTGTGACCACTGTTTTTCAGAACACTGCGTTTCTGACCACTGTGTTTCTGACCACTCTGTTTCTGACCACTGTGTTTCTGACCACTGTGTTTCTGACCACTGTGTTTGTGACCACTGTTTTTCAGAACACTGCGTTTCTGACCGCTGTGTTTCTGACCACCGTGTTTCTGACCACTTTGTTTCTGAGCACTGTGTTTCTGACCACTGTGTTTCTGACCACTGTGTTTCTGACCACTGTGTTTCTGATTACGGTGTTTCTGACCAAAGTGTTTCTGACCACTGTGTTTCTGACCAGCGTGTTTCTGACCAGTGTGTTTCTGACCACTGTGTTTCTGACCACTGTGTTTCTGACCACTGTGTTTCTGATTACGGTGTTTCTGACCAAAGTGTTTCTGACCACTGTGTTTCTGACCAGCGTGTTTCTGACCAGTGTGTTTCTGACCACTGTGTTTCTGACCACTGTGTTTCCGAGCAGTGTGTTTCTGACAAGTGTGTTGCTGACCAGTGTTTCTGACCAGTTTGTTTCTGACCACTTTGTTTCTGACCGCTGTGTTCCTGACCAGTGTTTGTCTGACCAGTGTGTTTCTAACCACTGTGTTTCTGACCACTGTGGTTCTGACCGCTGTGTTTCTGACCAGTGTGTGTCTGACCAGTGTGTTTCTAACCACTGTGTTTCTGACCACTGTGTTTCCGAGCAGTGTGTTTCTGACAAGTGTGTTGCTGACCAGTGTTTCTGACCAGTTTGTTTCTGACCACTTTGTTTCTGACCGCTGTGTTCCTGACCAGTGTTTGTCTGACCAGTGTGTTTCTAACCACCGTGTTTCTGACCACTGTGTTTCTGACCACTGTGCTTCTGACCACTGTGCTTCTGACCACTGTGATTCCGACCGCTGTGTTTCTAACCACTGTGTTTATGAACACTGTGTTTCTGACCACTGTGTTTCTGGACAGAGTGTTTCTGACCACTGTGTTTCTGACCACTATGTTTTTTACCAGCGTGTTTCTGACCAGTGTGCTTCTGACCAATGTGTTTCAGACCACAGTGTTTCTGACCACTGGGTTTCTGACCAGTGTGTTTCTGACCACTGTGTTTCTGACCACCGTGCTTCTGCCCACTCTGTTTCTGACCAGTTGGTTTCTGACCACTGTGTTTCTGACAACTGTTTTTCTGACCACTATGTTTCTGACCACTGTGTTTCTGACCACTGTGTTTCTGACCACCGTGCTTCTGCCCACTCTGTTTCTGACCAGTTGGTTTCTGACCACTGTGTTTCTGACAACTGTTTTTCTGACCACTATGTTTCTGACCACTATGTTTCTGACCACTGTGTTTCTGGCCAGTGTGTTTCTGACCATTGTGTTTCTGACCACTGTGCTTCTGACCACTGTGTTTCTGACAACTGTGTTTCTGACCACTGTGTTTCTAACCACTTTGTGTCTGACCGGCGTGTTTCTGACCAGTGTGTTTTTGACCACTGTGTTTCTGACCACTGTATTTCCGAGCAGTGTGTTTCTGACCAGTGTGTTGCTGACCACTGTGTTTCTGACCAGATTGTTTCTGACCACAGTGTTTCTCACCAGTTAGTTTCTGACAAGTTTGTTTCTGACTACCGTGTTCCTGACCAGTGTGTTCCTGACCAGTGTGTTTCTGACAACTGTGTTCCTGACCAATGTGTTTCTGACCACTGTGTTTCTGACCAGTGTGTTTCTGACCACTGTGTTTCTGTCAACTGTTTTTCTATCCACTGTGTTTCTGACCAGTTTGTTTCTGACCACTGTGTTTCTTACCCCCCTGTTTCTGACCAGTATGTTTCTGACCACTGTGTATCTGACCACTGTGTTTATGACCACTGTGTTTCTGACCAGTTTGTTTCTGACCACTGTGTTTCTTACCCCCCTGTTTCTGACCAGTATGTTTCTGACCACTGTGTATCTGACCACTGTGTTTATGACCACTGTTTTTCTGACCAGTGTGTTTCTGACCACTGTGTGTCGGTCCACTGTGTTTCTGAACACTGTGTTTCTGACCAGTGTGTTGCTGACCACTGTGTTTCTGACCACTGTGTTTCTGACCACTGTGTTTCTGACCACAGTGTTTCTGACCAGTGTGTTTCTGACCAGGGTGTTTCTGACCTATGTGTTTCTGACCACTGTGTTTCTGACCAGTGTGTTTCTGACCACTGTGTTTCTGACCACTGTGTTTCTGATTACGGTGTTTCTGACCAAAGTGTTTCTGACCACTGTGTTTCTGACCAGCGTGTTTCTGACCAGTGTGTTTCTGACCACTGTGTTTCTGGCCACTGTGTTTCTATCCACTGTGTTTCTGACCAGTTTGTTTCTGACCACTGTGTTTCTTACCCCCCTGTTTCTGACCAGTATGTTTCTGACCACTGTGTATCTGACCACTGTGTTTCTGACCACTGTTTTTCTGACCACTATGTTTCTGACCACTGTGTTTCTGACCACTGTGTTTCTGATTACGGTGTTTCTGACCAAAGTGTTTCTGACCACTGTGTTTCTGACCAGCGTGTTTCTGACCAGTGTGTTTCTGACCACTGTGTTTCTGGCCACTGTGTTTCTATCCACTGTGTTTCTGACCAGTTTGTTTCTGACCACTGTGTTTCTTACCCCCCTGTTTCTGACCAGTATGTTTCTGACCACTGTGTATCTGACCACTGTGTTTCTGACCACTGTTTTTCTGACCACTATGTTTCTGACCACTGTGTTTCTGACCACTGTGTTTCTGATTACGGTGTTTCTGACCAAAGTGTTTCTGACCACTGTGTTTCTGACCAGCGTGTTTCTGACCAGTGTGTTTCTGACCACTGTGTTTCTGGCCACTGTGTTTCTATCCACTGTGTTTCTGACCAGTTTGTTTCTGACCACTGTGTTTCTTACCCCCCTGTTTCTGACCAGTATGTTTCTGACCACTGTGTATCTGACCACTGTGTTTCTGACCACTGTTTTTCTGACCACTATGTTTCTGACCACTGTGTTTCTGACCACTGTGTTTCTGATTACGGTGTTTCTGACCAAAGTGTTTCTGACCACTGTGTTTCTGACCAGCGTGTTTCTGACCAGTGTGTTTCTGACCACTGTGTTTCTGGCCACTGTGTTTCTATCCACTGTGTTTCTGACCAGTTTGTTTCTGACCACTGTGTTTCTTACCCCCCTGTTTCTGACCAGTATGTTTCTGACCACTGTGTATCTGACCACTGTGTTTCTGACCACTGTTTTTCTGACCACTATGTTTCTGACCACTGTGTTTCTGACCACTGTGTTTCTGATTACGGTGTTTCTGACCAAAGTGTTTCTGACCACTGTGTTTCTGACCAGCGTGTTTCTGACCAGTGTGTTTCTGACCACTGTGTTTCTGGCCACTGTGTTTCTATCCACTGTGTTTCTGACCAGTTTGTTTCTGACCACTGTGTTTCTTACCCCCCTGTTTCTGACCAGTATGTTTCTGACCACTGTGTATCTGACCACTGTGTTTCTGACCACTGTTTTTCTGACCACTATGTTTCTGACCACTGTGTTTCTGACCACTGTGTTTCTGACCACTGTGTTTCTGACCACAGTGTTTCTGACCAGTGTGTTTCTGACCAGGGTGTTTCTGACCTATGTGTTTCTGACCACTGTGTTTCTGACCAGTGTATTTATGAGCAGTGTGTTTCTGACCAATGTGTTTCTGACCAGTGTGTTTCTGACCACTGTGTTTCTTACCGGTGTGTTTCTGACCACTGTGTTTCTGACCAGCATGTTTCTGACCACTGTGTTTCTGACCCGTGTGTTTCTGACCACTGTGTTCCTGACCACTGTGTTTCTCACTAGTGTGTTTCTGACCAGTGTATTTCTGACCACTGTGTTTCTGACCTATGTGTCTCTGACCACTGTGTCTCTGACCAGTGTGTTTCTGACCAGTGTGTGTCCGACCAGTGTGTTTCTGATCAGTGTGTTTCTTACCACTGTGTTTCCGACCACTGTGTTTCTGACCAGTGTGTTTTTTACCACTGTGTGTCTGACCAGTGTGTTTCTGACCACTGTATTTTTTAACACTGTGTTTCTGACCACTGTGTTTCTGACCACTGTGTTGCTGGACAGTGTGTTTCTGACCACTGTGTTTCTGACCAGTGTGTTTCTGACCAGTGTGTTTCTAACTACTGTGTTTCGGACCTGTGTGTTTCTGACCACTGGGTTTTTGCCCAGTGTGTTTCTGACCACTGTGTTTCTGACCACTGTGTTTCTGACCAGTGTGTTTATAACCGCTGTGTTTCTGACCACTGTTTTTCTGACCAATGTGTTTCTGACCACTGTGTTTCTGACCACTGTGTTTCTGACCACTGAATATCTGACCACTGTGTTTCTGACCACTGTGTTTTTGACCACTGTGTTTCGGACCACTGTGTTTCGGACCAGAGTGTTTCTGACCACTGGGTTTATGATCAGTGTGTTTCTAACCACTGTGTTTTTGACCACTGTGTTTCTCACCACTGTGTTTCTGACCACCGTGTAACTGACCAGTGTGTTTCTGACCACTGTGTTTCTGACCACTGTTTTTCTGACCACTGTTTTTCTGACCGCTGTATTTCTGACCACTGTGTTTCTGACCGCTGTGTTTATGACCACGGCATTTATGACCATGGTGTTTCTGACCACTGTGTTTCTGACCACTGTGTTTCTGACCACTGTGTTCCTAACCACTGTGTTTCTGACCATTTTATCTATGACCACTGTGTTTCTGACCAGCGTGTTTCTGAAATGTGTATTTCCGACCACTGTGTTTTGGGACCACTGCGTTTCGGAGCTGTGTGTTTCTGACCAGTGTGTTGCTAACCACTGTGTTTCTGACCTGTTTGTTTCTGACAAAAATGTTTCTGATCAGTTTGTTTCTGACCACTTTGTTTGTGACCACAGTGTTCCTGACCAGTGTGTTCCAGACCAATGTGTTTCTGACCACTGTGTTTCTGACCACAGTGTTTCTGACCACTGTGTTCCTGAACACTGTGTTTCTGACCACTGTGTTTATGACCACTGTGTTTCTGGACAGTGTGTTTCTGACCACAGTGTTTCTGACAACTTTGTTTCTGACCAGCATGTTTCTAACCAGTGTGTTTCTGACAACTGTATTTCGGACCACATTGTTTCTGACCACTGGGTTTCTAACCAGTGCGTTTTTGACCACTCTGTTTCTGACCATTGTGTTTCTGACCACTGTGTTTCCGACCATTATGTCTCTGACCAGTGTGTTTATGACCACTGTGTTTCTGAACAGTGTGTTTCTGACCAGTGTGTTTCTGACCACTGTTTGTCTGACCACTGTGTTTCTGACCACTGTGTTTCTGACCACTGTGTTTCTGACCACTGTGTTTCTGGCCAGTGTGTTTCTGACCAGTGTGTTTCTGACCAGTGTGTTTCTGACCACTGTGTTTCTGACAACTGTGTTCTGGCCAGTGTGTTTCTGACCAGTGTATTTCTGACCAGTGTGTTTCTGAACAGTGTGTTTCTGACCAGTGTGTTTCTGACCAGTGTGTTTCTTTCCACCGTGTTTCTGACCACTGTGTTTCTGACCACTGTGTTTCTGACCACTGTGTTTCTGACCACTGTGTTTCTGACCAGCATATTTCTGACCAGTGTGTTTCTGACAACTGTGTTTCGGACCACATTGTTTCTGACCACTGGATTTCTGACCAGTGCATTTTTTACCACTCTGTTTCTGACCATTGTGTTTCTGACCACTGTGTTTCTGATAACTGTGTCTCTGACCAGTGTGTTTCTGACCACTGTGTTTCTGAACAGTGTGTTTCTGACCAGTGTGTTTCTGTCCACTGTGTTTCTGACCACTGTGTTTCTGACCACTGTGTTTCTGACCACTGTGTTTCTGACCACTGTGTTTCTGAACAGTGTGTTTCTGACCAGCGTGTTTCTGACCAGTGTGTTTCTTTCCACTGTGTTTCTAACCACTGTGTTTCTGACCAATGTGTTTCTGACCACTGTGTTTCTGGCTAGTGTGTTTCTGGCCAGTTTGTTTCTGACCAGTGTGTTTCTGACCATTGTGTTTCTGACCAGTGTGGTTCTGGCCAGTGTGTTTCTGACCAGTGTGTTTCTGACCACTGTGTTTCTGACCAGTATGTTTCGGACCACTATGTTTCTGACCAGTATGTTTCTGACAACTGTGTTTCTGACCACTGTGTGTCTGACCAATGAGTTTCTGCCCAGTGTGTTTCTGACCACTGTGTTTCTGACCACTGTGTTTATGACCACTGTGGTTCTAACCAGTGTGTTTCTCAACAGTGTGTTTCTGACCACCGTGTTTCTGACGAGTGTGTTTCTGACTACTTTGTTTATGACCAGTGTGCTTCCGACCACTGTGTTTTTGACCACTGTGTTTATGACCTGTGTGTTTCTGACAACTGTGTCTCTGACCACCGTGTTACTGGCCGGTGTGTTTCTGACCAGTGTGTTTCTGACCAATGTGTTTCTGACCAGTGTTTTTCTGACCACTATGTTTCTGACCACTGTCTTTCTGACAAGCGTGTTTCTGACCACTGTGGTTCTGACGACTGTGTTTCCGACCAGTGTGTTTCTGACCTGTGTGTTTATGACCACTGGGTTTCTGACCACTGTGTTTTGACCACTGTGTTTTTGAGAAGTGTGTTTCTGACCAACGTGTTTCTGGCCACTGTGTTTCTGACCAGTGTGTTTCTGACCAGTGTGTTTCTGACCACTGTTTATCTGACCTCTGTGTTTCTGACCACTGTGTTTCTATCATTGTATTTCTGACCACTGTTTCTGACCACTGTGCTTCTGACCAGTGTGTTTCTGACCAGTGTTTTTCTGACCAGAGTGTTTCTGACCACTTTGTTTCCGACCAGTGTGTCTCTGACCACTCTGTTTCTGAACAGTGTGTTTCTGTCCACAGTGTTTCTTATCAGCGTCTTTCTGACCAGTGTGTTTCTGACCAGTGTGTTTCTGACCACTGTGGTCAGAAACACAGTGGTCAGAAACACACTGGTCAGAAACACTGTGGCCAGAAACACGCTGGTCAGAAACATAGTGGTCACAAACACACTGGTCAGAAAGACAGTGGTCAGAAACACCGTGGTCATAAACACAGTGGTCCGAAACACATTGGTCAGAAACACAGTGGTCAGAAACACACCGGTCGGAAACACAGTGGTCAGAAACACAGTGGAAAGAAACACACTGGTTAGAAACACAGTAGTAAGAAAATTTCTGGTCAGAAACACTCTGGTTAGAAACACACTGGTCAGAAACACACTAGTCAGAAACACACTGGTCAGAAACACAGTGGTCATAAACACCCTGATTTGAAACACAGTGGTCAGAAACACAGTGGTCAGAAACAAACTGGACAGAAACACAGTGGTCAGAAACACAGTGGTCAGAAACACGGTGTTCAGAAACATAGCTATCAGAAACACAGTGGTCAGAAACGCATTGGTCAGAAACACTCTGGTCAGAAACACAGTGGTCAGAAATACAGAGGTCAGAAACACACTGGTCAGACACACAGTGGTCATAAACACACTGGTCAGAAACACACTGGACAGAAATACAGTGGTCAGAAACATACTGGTCAGAAACACACTTGTCAAAAACACGGGGGTCAGAAACACAGTGGTCAGAAACACACTGGTCTGAAACACACTGCTCAGAAACACACTTTTCAGAAACACACTGGTCAGAAACACGGTCGTAATATACACAGTGATCAGAAACACACTTGTCAGAAACACAGTGGTCAGAAACACAGTGGTCAGAGACACACTGGTCAGAAACACTGTAGCCAGAAACACACTGGTCAGAAACAAAGTGGTCTGAATCACACTGGTCAGAAACACAGTGATCAGAATCATAGTGGTCATGAACACAGTGGTCAGAAACATAGTGGTCAGAAACACAGTGGTCAGAAACACACTGGTCGGAAACACAGTGGTCAGAAATACAGTGGTCAGAAACACACTGGTCAGAAACACAGTGGTCAGAAAGACACTGGTCAGAAACACTCTGGTCAGAAACACACAAGTCAGAAACACACTGGTCAGAAACGCACTGGTCAGAAACATAGTGGTCAGAAACACACTGGTGAGAAACACTGTGGTCAGAAACACAGTAGTCAGAACACACTGGTCAGAAACACAGTGGTCAGCAACACACTGGTCAGAAACACACTGGTCAGAACCACGGTGGTCATAAACACAGTGGTCAGAAACACAATGGTAATATACACAGTGGTCAGAAACACACTTGTCAGAAACACAGTGGTCAGAAACACAGTGGTCAGAGACACACTGGTCAGAAGCACCGTGGCCAGAAACACACTGGTCAGAAACATAGTGGTCTGAAACACACTGGTCAGAAACACAGTGGTCAGAAACACAGTGGTCATAAACAGAGTTGTCAGAAACACAGTGGTCAGAAACACAGTGGTCAGAAGCACACTGGTCGGAAACACAGTGGCCAGAAACACAGTGGTCAGAAACACACTGGTCAGAAACACAGTGGTCAGAAAGACACAGGTCAGAAACACTCTGGTCAAAAACACACTGGTCAAAACACACTGGTCAGAAACACACTGGTCAGAAACATAGTGGTCAGAAACACACTGGTGAGAAACACAGTGGTCAGAAACACGGTGGTTAGAACACACTGGTTATAAACACAGTAGTCAGCAACACACTGGTCAGAAACACACTGGTCAGAAGCACGGTGGTCATAAACACAGTGGTCAGAAACGAAGTGATCAGAAACACAGTGGTCAGGAATACAGTGGTCAAAGACAACCTGTTCAGAAACACACTGGTCAAGAACACGCTGGTCAGAAGCACACTGCTCATAAAAACAATCGTCAGAAACACAGTGGTCAGAAACACAATGGTCAGAAACACAGTGGTCAGAAACACAGTGGTCAGAAACACAGTGGCCAGAAACACACTGGTCAGAAACACATTGGTCAGAAACACACTGGTCAGAAACACAGTGGTAAAAAACACAGTGGTCCGAAACACACTGGTCAAAAACACAGTGGTGAGAAAAACAATGGTCAGAAACACAGTGGTTCAGAAACACGGTTGTAAGAAATACAGTAGTCAGAAACTAAGTGGTCAGAAACACAGTGGCCAGAGACACACTGGTCAGAAACACACTGGTCAGAAACACACTGGTCAGAAACACAGTGGTAAAAAACACAGTGGTCCGAAACACACTGGTCAGAAACACAGTGGTCAGAAAAACAATGGTCAGAAACACTGTGGTCAGAAACAAAGTGCTCAGAAACACACTGGTCAGAGGCACAGTGGTCAGAAAGACTGTGGTCAGGAACATAGTGGTCAGAAAAAAACTGGTCACAAACACGGTTGTCTGAAACACAGTGGTCAGAGACACAACGGTCAGAAACACACTGGTCAGAAACACAGTGTTCAGCTACACACTGGTCAGAAACACAGTGGTCATAAACACACTGGTTTTAAACACAGTGGTCAGAAGCACATTGGTCAGAAACACACTGGTCAGAAACACACTGGTCAGAAACACAGTGGTTAGAAACACGGAGTCAGAAACACAGTGATCAGAAACACAGTGATCAGAAACGCATTGCTCAGAAACACCCTGGTCAGAAACACAGTGGTCAGAAATACAGTGGTCAGAAACATACTGGTCAGAAACACAGTAATAAGAAACACAGTGGTCAGAAACAAACTGGTCAGAAACACGGTGGTCATAAACACAGTGGTCATTAACACACTGGTCAGAAACACAGTGGTCAGAAACACAATGTTCAGAAATACACTGGTCAGACACACACTGGTCAGAAACACACTCGTCAGAAACACACTGGTCAGACACACACTGGTCAGAAACACACTCGTCAGAAACACACTGGTCGGAAACACTATGGTCATATACACAGTGGTCAGAAACACAGTGGTTAGAAACACAGCGGGCAGAAACACACTGGTTAGAAACACAATGGTCAGAAACACACTGGTCAGAAACACAGTGGCCAGAAACACAGTGGTCATAAACACAGTGGTCAGAAACACAGTGGTCAAAAACAAAGTGGTCAGAAACACACTGGTCGGAAACACAGTGGTCAGAAACACACCGGTAATAAACGCTCTGGTCAGAACACAGTGGTCACAAACACAGTGGTCAGAAACACAGTGGTCAGAAACACAGTGGTCAGAAACACACTGGTCAGAAACACAATGGTCAGAAATCCACTGGTCAGAAACACAGTGGTCAGAAACACTGTGGTCAGAAACACACTGGTCGGAAAGACACTGGTCAGAAGCACAGTGGTGAGAAACTACTGGTCAGAAACACACTGGTCAGAAACACTGTGGTCAGAAACACAGTGGTCAGAAACACAGTGGTCAGAAACACACTGGTCATAAACACGCTGGTCAGAAACACACTGGTCAGAAATACAGTAGTCACAAACACACTTTTCAGAACCACAGTGGTCAGAAACACACTGGTCAGAAACACTGTGCTCAGAAACACACTGGTCGGAAACACACTGGTCAGAAGCACACTGGTCAGAAACATTGTGGTCAGAAACACACTGGTGAGAAACACAGTGATTAGAAACACAGTGGTCAGAAACACAGTGGTCAGAAACAATGTGGTCAGAAACACACTGGTCAGAAACACAGTGGTCAGAAACACCCTGGTCAGAAACACAGTGGTCAGAAACACACCAATCAGAAACACTGTGGTCAGAAACACACTGGTCGGAAACACACATGTCAGAAACACACTGGTCAGAAACATAGTGGTCAGAAACACACTGGTGAGAAACACGGTGATCAGAAACATAGTGGTCACAAACACAGTGGTCAGAAACACAGTGGTCAGAAATACACTGGTCAGAAACACACTGGTCAGAAACACAGTGGTCAGAAACACAGTGGTCAGAAACACACTGGTCAGAAACACACTGGACATAAATGCTGTGATCAGAAACAGAGTAGTAAGAAACACACTGGTGAGAAACACAGTGGTCAGAAATACACTGGTCAGAAACACACTCGTCAGAAACACACTGGTGAGAAGCACACTGGTCAGAAACATAGTGGTCAGCAACACACTGGTGAGAAACACAGTGGTCAGAAATACACTGGTCAGAAACACACTCGTCAGAAACACACTGGTGAGAAGCACACTGGTCAGAAACATAGTGGTCAGCAACACACTGGTGAGAAACACAGTGGTCAGAAATACACTGGTCAGAAACACACTGGTCAGAAACACAGTGGTCAGAAACACAGTGGTCAGAAACACACTGGTCAGAAACACACTGGACATAAATGCTGTGATCAGAAACAGAGTAGTAAGAAACACACTGGTGAGAAGCACACTGGTCAGAAACACTGTGGTCAGAAACACACTGGTCGGAAACACAGGTCAGAAACACAGTGGTCAGAAACACACTGGTCTGAAACACAGTGGTCAGAAACACACTGGTCAGAAACACGATGGTCAGAAACACACTCGTCAGAAACACAGTGGTCAGAAACACAGTGGTCAGAAACACACAGGTCAGAAACACAGTGGTCAGAAACACACTGGTCAGAAACACGATGGTCAGAAACACACTCGTCAGAAACACAGTGGTCAGAAACACAGTGGTCAGAAACACACAGGTCAGAAACACAGTGGTCAGAAACACAATGGTCAGAAACACAGTGGTCAGAAACACACTTGACATAAACACTGTGATGAGAAACAGAGTGTTCAGAAACACACTGGTCGGAAACACACTGGTCAGAAACACAGTGGGCAGAAACACACTGGTCAGAAAAACAGTGGTCAGAAACACAGTGGTCAGAAACACAGTGGTCATAAACATAGTGGTCAGAAACACGGTGGTCAGAAGCACATCGGTCAAAAACACGCTGGTCAGAAACTAGCTGGTCAGAGACACAGTGGTCAGACACACAGTGGTCAGAAACACAGTGATCAGAAACACACTGGTCAGAAAACACAGTGGTCACAAACACACTGGTCAAAAACACAAAGGTCATAAACACACTGGTGAGAAACACAGTGGTCAGAAACACAGTGGTCAGAAACACACTGGTTTGAAACACAGTGGTCAGAAACACAGTGGTCAAACACACAGTGGTTAGAAACACAGTGGTCAGAAACACAGTGGTCAGAAACGCACTGGTCAGAAACACGCTGGTCAGAAACACAGTGGTAAGAAACACAGTCGTCAGAAACAAACTGGTCACAAACAAAGTGGGCAGAACCACATTGGTCAGAAACACACTGGTCAGAAACACAGTGGTCAGAAACACACTGTTCAGATACACATTGGTCAGAAATCAAGTGGTCAGAAACACACTGGTCAGAAGCACAGTGGTCAGAAACACACTGGTCGGAAACACAGTGGTCAGAAACACACTTGTAAGAAATACACTGGTCAGAAAACAGTGGTCATGAACTCCCTGGTCAGAAATACAGTGGTCAGAAACACACTGGTCAGAAACACAGTTGTCAGAAACACACTGGTCAGAAACACAGTGGTCAGAAACACAGTGGTCACAAACACAGTGGTGAGAAACACAGTGGTCAGAAACATACAAGTCATAAACACACTGGTCAGAAACACACTGGTCAGAAACACAGTAGTCAGAAACACAATGTTCAGAACCACAGTGGTCAGAAACACACTGGTCAGAAACACTGTGGTGAGAAACACACTGGTCAGAAACACACTGGTCAGAAGCACACTGGTCAAAAACATAGTGGTCAGAAACACACTGGTGAGAAACACAGTGATCAGAAACACAGTGGTCAGAAACACAGTGGTCAGAAACACTGTGGTCAGAAACACACTGGTCAGAAACACAGTGGTCAGAAACACCCTGGTCAGAAACACAGTGGTCAGAAACACACCAATCAGAAACACTGTGGTCAGAAACACACTGGTCGGAAACACACAGGTCAGAAACACACTGGTCAGAAACATAGTGGTCAGAAACACACTGGTGAGAAACACGGTGATCAGAAACATAGTGGTCACAAAAACAGTGGTCAGAAACACAGTGCTCATAAATACACTGGTCAGAAACACACTGGTCAGAAACACAGTGGTCAGAAACACAGTGGTCAGAAACACACTGGTCAGAAAAACACTGGACATAAACGCTGTGATCAGAACAAGAGTGGTCAGAAACACATTAGTGAGAAGCACACTGGTCAGACACACTGTGGTCAGAAACACACTGGTCGGAAACACACAGGTCAGAAACACAGTGGTCAGAAACACACTGGTCAGAAACACAGTGGTCAGAAACACACTGGTCAGAAACACGATGGTCAGAAACACACTCGTCAGAAACACAGTGGTCAGAAACACAGTGGTCAGAAACACA
>SZWC01003287.1:114756-125132 GCA_023375785.1 Penium margaritaceum | reverse complement strand
TGGTCAGAAACACACTGGTCAGAAACACAGTGGTCAGAAACACACTGTTCAGAAACACACTGGTCAGAAACACACTGGTCAGAAACACAGTGGTCAGAAACACAGTGGTCAGAAAAACACTGGTCAGAAACACACTGGTCAGAACCAAAGTGGTCAGAAACACAGTGGTCAGAAACAAAGTGTTCGGAAACACACTCGTCAGGAACATAGTGGTCAGAAACACATTGGTTGGAAACACACTGGTCAGAAACACGGTGGTCAGAAACACACTGGTCAGAATAACACTGGTCAGAAACCCAGTGGTCAGAAACACACTGGTCAGAAACACAGTGGTCAGTAACACAGTGGTCAGAGACACACTGGTCAAGAACACAGTGGTCAGAAACACTGTGGTCAGAAACACACTGGTCATAAACACAGTGGTCAGAAACACAGTGGTCAGAAAGACAGTGGTCAGAACCACAGGGGTCAGAAACTCACCGATCAGAATCACACTGGTCAGAAACACACTGGTCAAAAAGACACTGGTCAGAAGAACACTTGTCAGGAACACACAGGTCAAAAACACACTGGTCAGAAACACAGTGGTCAGAATACACCGGTCAAAACACACAGTGGTCAGAGACGCAGTGGTCAGAAACACATTGGTCAGAAACACCGTGGTCAGAAACACGGTGGTCATAAACACAGTGGTCAGAAACACACTGGTCAGAAACACATTGGTCAAAACCCCAGTGGTCAGAAACACAGTTGTCAGAAACACAGTGGTCAGAAACACACTGGTCAGAAACACGGTGGTCATAAACACAGTGGTCAGAAACACAGTCGTAAAGGACATGGTGGTCAGAAACACGATGGTCAGAAACACATTGGTCAGAAACACAGTGTTCAGAAACACTTTGGTCAGAAACACAGTGGTTAGAAACACCGTGGTCAGAAACACGGTGGTCAGAAACACAGTGGTCAGAAACACACTGGTCCGAAACACACTGGTCATAAACACAGTGGTCAGAAACACAGTGGTCAGAAACACAGTGGTCACAAACACAATGGTCAGAAACACAGTGGTGAAAAACACACTGGTCTGAAACACAGTGGTCAAAAACACACTGGTCAGAAAGTCAGTGGTCAGAAACGCACTGGTCAGAAACACACTGGTCAGAAACACACTGGTCAGAAACACAATGGTCAGAAACACACTGGTCACAAGCACAGTGTTCAGAAACACACTGGTCATGAACACGGTGGTCAGAAACACACGGGTCAAAAACACACTCCTCATAAACACAGCGGTCAGAAACACACTGGTCAGAAACACACTCGTCATGAACAGAGTGGTCAGAAACACACCGGTCATAAACACACTGGTCAGAAACCCAGCGGTCAGAAACACAGTGGTAAGAAACACAGTGGTCACTAACACGGTGGTCGGAAACACAGTGGTCAGAAACACACTTGTCAGAGGCACACTGGTCAGAAACACAATGGTCAGAAACACATCGGTCATAAACACACTGGTCAGAAACACAGTGGTCAGAAACACACTGGTCAGAAACACAGTGGTCAGAAACACACTGTTCAAAACACACTGGTCAGAAACACAGTGGTCAGAAACACAGTGTTCATAAGCACACTGGTCAGAAACACAATGGTCAGAGGCACACTGGTCAGAAACACAGTGGTCAGAAACACACTAGTCAGAAACACAGTGGTCAGAAACACACTAGTCAGAAACACAGTGGTCAGAAACACACTAGTCAGAAACACAGTGGTCAGAAACACACTGGTCAGAAACACAGTGGTCAGAAACACACTGTTCAAAACACACTGGTCAGAAACACAGTGGTCAGAAACACAGTGTTCATAAGCACACTGGTCAGAAACACAATGGTCAGAGGCACACTGGTCAGAAACACCGTTGTCAAAAACACACTGGTCAGAAACACACTGATCAGAAACACACTGGTCATGAACACAGTGGTCGCAAACACACTGGTCATAAACACAGCGGTCAGAAACACACTGGTCAGAGACACACTGGTCAGAAACACAGTTGTCAGAAACACAGTGGTCAGAACTACAATGGTCAGAAACACAGTGGACAGAAATACACTGGTCAGAAACACAGTGGTCAGAAACACAGTGGTTAGAAACACAATGGTCAGAAACACAGTGGTCAGGAACACGGTTGTCAGAAAAACAGTGGTTAGAAACACATTGGTCAGAAACACAGTGGTCATAAACACAGAGGTCGAAACACACTATTCAGAAACACGGTGGTCAGAAACACATTGAGCAGAAACACAGTGGTCAGAAACATAATGGTCCAAAACACAGCGGTCAGAAACACAGTGGTCATAAACAGAATGGTCGGAAACACAGTGGTCAGAAAAAAAGTGGTCAGAAACAAACTGGCCAGAAACACACTGATCAAAAACACACTGGTCAGAAACACAGTGGTCGGAAATACAATGGTCAGAAACACACTGGTCAGAAACACGCTGGACAGAAACACACTGGTCAGAAACACACTAATTAGAAACACAGTAGTCAGAAACACGGTGGTCACAAACACAGTGGTCACAAACACACTGGTCAGACACACAGTGGTCAGAAACACACGAGTCAAAAACACACTGGTCATAAACACAGTGGTCAGAAACACACTGTTCAGAAACGCACTCGTCATAAACACAGTGGTCAGAAACACACTGGTTATAAACACACTGGTCATAAACACAGTGGTCCGAAACACAGTGGTCAGAAAAACCGTGGTCAGAATCAAAGTGGTCAGAGGCACAGTGGTCATAACACATTGGTCAGAAACACACTGGTCAGAAACACAGTGGTCAGAAACAAAGGGGTCAGAAACACAGTGGTAAGAAACACAGTGGTCAGAAACACACTGGTCAGAAATACCCTGGTCATAAACACGATTGTCAGAAACACAGTGGTCAGAAACACTGTGGTCAGAAACACAGTGGTGAATAACACACTGGTCAGAAACACACTGTTCAGAAACACAGTTGTCAGAAAAACACAGGTCAGAAATACTGTGGTCAGAAACACGGCGGTCAGAAACACAATGGTCAGAAACACAGTGGTCAGAAACACGATGGTAGGAAACACAATGGTCAGAAACACAGTGGTCAGAAACCCAGTGGTCAGAAACACACTTGTCAGAGGCACATCTGTCACAAACACAATGGTCAAAAACACAGTGGTCAGAAACACACTGGTCAGAAACACAGTGGTCAGAAACACACTGGTCTGAAACATGGTGCTCATAAACACAGTGGTCAGAAAGACACTGGTCAGAAACACAATGGTCAGAAAAAGAGTGTCAGAAACACACTGGTCAGAAACACAGATGTCAGAAACACGGTGGTCAGAAAAACAGCGGTCAGAAACACAGTGGTCAGAAGCACTGGTCAGAAACACACTGGTCAGAAACACACAACTCAGAAACACTCTGGTCAGAAACACACTGGTCACAGACAGGGTGGTCAGAAACACACTGGTCATAAACACACACAGGTCAGAGAGACGCTGGTCAGAAACACACTGGTCCGGAAAACACTGGTCAGAAACACAGTTGTAAGGAACACAGTGGTCAGAACACACTGGTCAGAAACACAGTGGTCAGAAACACAGTTGTCAGAAACACACTGGTCTGAAACACAGTGCTCGTGAACGCAGTGGTCAGAAACACACTGGTCAGAAACACAGTGGTCAGAAACAAAGTTGTAGAAGCACACTGGACAGAAACACAGTGATCAGAATCACACTGGTCAGTAACACTGTGGTCAGACACACAGTGGTCATAAACACAGTGGTCAGAAACAAAGAGGTCAGAAACACAGTGGTCAGAAACACGCTGGTCAGAAACACAATGGTCAGAAACACAGTGGTAAAAAACACAGTGGTCAGAAACACAGTGGTCAGAAACCAGTTGGTCAGAAACACAGTGGTCGGAAATACAGTGGTCAGAAAGACAGTGGTCAGAAACGCAGTGGTCAGAAACACAGTGGTCAGAAACACAGTGGTCAGAAACACAGTGGTCAGAAACACAGTGGTCAGAAACACAGTGGCCATAATCACAATGGTTAGAAACGTTGTGGTCAGAAACACAATGGTCGGAAACAAAGTGTTTAGACACACAGTGGTAATAAACACAGTGGTCAGAAACAGAGTGGTCAGAAAAGCACTGGTCAGAAACACACTTGTCAGAAACACAGTGGTACGAAACACAGTGGTCAGACACACATTGGTCAGACAAGTAATGGTCAGAAACACACTGGTCTGAAACACATTAGTGAGAAACACTGTGGTCAGAAACACAGTGGTCAGAAACAATGTGGTTAGAAGCACACTAGTAAGAGACACAGTAGTCAGAAACACAGTGGTCAGAAACACAGTGGTCAGAAGCACAGTGGTCATAAACACAGTGGTCAAAAACACACTGGTCAGAAGCACAGTGGTTAGAAAGACACTGGTCAGAAACACAGTGGTAAAAAACACACTTGTCATAAACACAGTGGTCATAAACACAATGGTCAGAAACACAGTGGTCAGAAACACAGTGGTCAGAAACCCACTGGTCAGAAACCCAGTGGTCAGAAAGAGAGTGGTCAAAAACACAGTGGTCAGAAACACACTGGTCAGATACACAGTGGTCAGAAACACACTGGTCAGAAACACAGGGGTCAGAAACCCAGTGGTCAGAAACAGAGTGGTCAGAAACACAGTGGTCAGAAACACACTGGTCAGATACACAGTGGTCAGAAACACACTGGTCAGAAACACAGGGGTCAGAAACCCAGTGGTCAGAAACAGAGTGGTCAGAAACACAGTGGTCAAAACCACAGTGGTCAGAAACACAATAGTCAGAACCTCTGTGGTCAGAAACAGATTGGTCAGAAACACACTGGTCAGAAACACACTGGTCAGAAACACAGTGGTCAGAAACACAATAGTCAGAACCTCTGTGGTCAGAAACAGATTGGTCAGAAACACACTGGTCAGAAACACACTGGTCAGAAACACAGTGGTCAGAAACACACTGGTCAGAAACACAGTGGTCAGAAACACACTGGTCAGAAACACACTGTTCATACACACAGTGGTCAGAAACAACGTGGTCAGAAACACAGTGGTCAGAAACACAGTGGTCAGAAACACAGCGGTCTGAAACACACTTGTCAGAAACACAGTGGTCAGAAACACAGTGGTCAGAAACACACTGGTCAGAAACACAGTGGTCTAATACACAGTGGTCAGAAACATAGTGGTCAGAAACACAGTGGTCAGAAACACACTAGACATAAACACACTGGTCAGGAAGACACCGGTCAGAAAGACACTATTCAGAAACGCAGTACTCGGAAACAAAGTGGTCCAAGACACAGTGGTCAAAGACACGGTGGTCAGAAACATAGTGGTCAGAAACACAGTGGTCGGAAACACACTGGTCATAAACACATTGGTCAAGAACACAGTCGTCACACACACACTGGTCAGGAACACACTGGTCAGAAACAGTGGTCCGAAACAACGTGGTCAGAAACACAGTGGTCAGAAACACAGTGGTCAGAAACACACTGGTCAAAAACACAGTGGTCATAAACACGGTGGTCAGAAACACAGTGGTTGGAAACAAGGTGGTGAGAAACACACTGGTGTGGAAGATGGTGGTCAGAAACATAGTGGTCAGAAACACACTGGTCAGAAACACACTGGTCAGGAACACACTGGTCAGAAACACACTGGTCAGAAACACAGTGGTCAGAAACACAGTGGTCAGAAGCACAGTGGTCAGAAACACACTGGTCAGGAACACACTGGTCAGAAACACACTGGTCAGAAACACAGTGGTCAGAAACACAGTGGTCAGAAGCACAGTGGTCAGAAACACAACGGTCAGAAACACACCGGTTAGAAACACAGTTGTCAGAAACACAGTGCTCAGAAACACAGTGGTCAGAAACACAATGGTCAGAAGCACAGTGGTTGGAAACACAGTGGTCCGAAACACAGTGTTCAGAAACACAGTGGTCAAAAGCATAGTGGTCAGAAACACAGTGGCTAGAAACACAGTGGTCCAAAACACACTTGTCAGAAACACAGTGGTAGGAAATACATTGGTCAGACACATGTTGGTCAGAAACATAGTGGTCAGAAAAACACTGATCATAAACACATTGGTCAGAAACACAGTGGTCAGAAACATAGTGGTTACAAACAAAGTGGTTGGAAACACTCTGGTCAGAGAAACAGTAGTCGGAAACACAGTGGTCAGAAACATAGTGGTCAGAAACACAGTGGTCATAAACACGGTGGACACAAACACACTGGTCAGAAACACAGTGGTCAGAAACACAGTGGTCAGAAACACACTGGTCAGAAACACAGTGGTCAGAAACGCACTGGTTAGAAACACAGTGGTCACAAACGCACTGGTCAAAAACACAGTGGTCAGAAACACGGTGGTAAAAAACACACTGGTCAGAAACACAGTGGTCAGAAACACAGTGGTCAGAAACACACTGGTCAGAAACACACTGGTCAAAAACACAGTGGTCAGAAACACACTGGTCAGAAACACAGGGGTCAGAAACCCAGTGGTTAGAAATAGAGTGGTCAGAAACACAGTGGTCAGAAACGCACTGGTCAGAAACACAGTGGTCAGAAACACAGTGGTCAGAAACACACTGGTCAGAAACACACTGGTCAAAAACACAGTGGTCAGAAACACACTGGTCAGAAACACAGGGGTCAGAAACCCAGTGGTTAGAAATAGAGTGGTCAGAAACACAGTGGTGAAAACCACAGTGGTCAGACACACAATGGTCAGAAAATCCGTGGTCAGAAACAGATTGGTCAAAAACACACAGGTCAGAAACACACTGGTCAGAAACAAAGTAGTCAGAAACACACTGGTCAGAAACACACTCGTCCAAAACACGATGGTCAGAAGCACACTGGTCAGAAACACACTGTTCAGACACACAGTGGTCACAAACACGGTGGTCAGAAACACAGTGGTCATAAACATAGTGGTCAGAAACACAGTGGTCAGAAACACAGTGGTCATAAACGTACTGTCCAGAAAGACACTAGTCAGAAACACAGTGGTATGAGACACAGTGGTCTGAGACACAGTGGTCAGACACACAGTGGTCATAAACACAGTGGTCAGAAACACACAGGTCATAAACACACTGGTCATAAAGACACTTGTCAGAAACGCAGTACTCAGAAACACAGTGGTCCAAAACACACTGGTCAGATACACAGTTGTCAGAAACACAGTGGTCAGAAACACAGTGGTCTGAAACACACTGGTCCAAAACACGCCTGTCAGAAACACAATGGTCATACACACACTGGTCAGGAACACACTCTTCAGAAACACAGTGGTCCAAAAACACAGTGGTCAGAAACACAGTGGTCAGAAACACAGTGGTCAGAAACGCAGTGGTCAGAAACAAAGTGGTTAGAAACATACCGGTCAGAAACACAGTGGTCAGAAACATGGTGGTGAGAAACACAGTGGTCAGAAATACAGTGGTCAATAACACAGTGGTCAGGAACACTTTGGTTAGAAACACAGTGGTCAGAAACACACTGGTCAGAAACACACTGGTCAGGAACACAGTGGTCAGAAACACACTGGTCAGAAACACAGTGGTCAGGACAACACTGGTCAGCAACATACTGGTCAAAACACAGTGGTCAGAAACACACTAGCCAGAAACAGAGTGGGCAGAAACACAGTGGTCAGAAACACGCTGGTCAAAAACACTGGTCAGAAACACAGTGGTGAGAAACACAGTGGTCAGAAGCACACTGGTGTGGAACACAGTGGTCAGAAACATAGTAGTCAGAAACACACCGGTCAGAAACACACTGGTCAGGAACACACTGGTCAGAAACACACTGATAAAACTCAGTGGTCAGAAACACAGTGGTCAGAAGCACAGTGGTCAGAAACTCACTGGTCATAAACACGATGGTCAGAACACAGTTGTCAGCAACACATTGCTCAGAAACACAGTGGTCAGAAACACTGTGGTCAGAAACACGGTGGTCAGAAAGACTGTGGTCAGAAACACAGTGGTCAGAAACACAGTGGTCAGGAACACAGTGGTCAGAAACACAGTGGTTAGACACACAGTGTTCAGAAACACAATGTTCAGGAACACAGTGGTCAGAAACACACTGGTCAGAAACAAAATGGTCAGAAACACGGTGGTCAGAAACACAGTGGTCAGAAACACAATGGTCAGAAACTCGGTGGTCACAAACACAGTGTTTAGAAACATAGTGGTCAGAAACGCAGTGGTCATCAAAGACATTGGTCAGAAACACAGTGATCATAAACACACTTGTCAGAAACACAGTGGTCAGAAAAACACTGGTCAGAAAAAGTGTGGTCAGAAATACACTGGTCAGAGACACAGTTGTCAGGAACAGAGTGGTCGGGAACATAGTGGTCAGAAACATAGTAGTCAGAAACACAGTGGTCAGAAACACAGTGGTCAGAAACACACTGGTCAGAAACACACTGGTCAGAAACACACTGGTCAGAAACACACTGGTCAGAAACACATCGGTCAGAAATACACTGGACATAAACACAGTGGTCAGAAACACACAGGTCAGAGACACACTGGTCAGAAGTACAGTGGTCAGAAACACAGTGGTCAGAAACACACTGTTCATAAACACCGTGCTCAGAAACACACTGGTCAGAAAGACAGTGGTCAGAAACATGGTGGTCAGAAACACAATGGTCAGGAACACAGTGGTCAGAGACACAGTGGTCAGAAACACAGTGGTCGGAAACACACTGATCAGAAACACACTAATCAGAAACACACTGGTCAGAAACACATGGCTGAGAAACACATGGCAGAGAAACACACTGGTCAGAAACACAGTGGTCAGAAACACACTGGTAAGAAACACACTGGTCAGAAACGCAGTGGTCTGAAACACAGTGGTCAGAAACACAGTGGTCAGAAACACAGTGGTCAGAAACACACTTGTCAGAAACACACTGGTTAGAAACACACTGGTCATAAACACACTGGTCAGGAACACATTGGTCAGAAACACAGTGGTCATAAACACAATGGTCAGAAACACAGGTCAGAAACACAGTGGTCAGAAACACACTGGTCATAAACACACTGGTTAGAAACACATTGGTCAGAAACACAGTGGTCAGAACCACAGTGGTCAGAAACACACTGGTCAGAAGCACACTAGTCAGAAACAAAGTGGTCAGAAACATAGTGGTCAGAAACACAGTGGTCAGAAACACACTGGTCAGAAACACACTGGTCAGAAACACACTGGTCAGAAACAATTTGGTCAGAAACACAGTGTTCATAAACACACTGATCAGAAACACAGTGGTCAGCAACACAGTGGTCGGAAACACAGTGGTCAGAAACACAGTGGTCAGAAACACACTAGTCGGAAACGCAGTGGTCAGGAACACAGTGGTCAGAAACATTATGGTCAGAAACACACTGGTCAGAATCACACTGGTCATAAACACAGTGGTCAGAAACACAGTGGTCAAAAACACAGTGGTCAGAAATACAGTGGTCAGAAACACACTGGTCAGAAACACATGGGTCAGAAAAAAAGTTGTCAGAAACAAGGTGGTCAAAAACACAATGGTCAGAAAGACTCAGGTTGGAAACACACTGGTCATAAACACACTTGTCAGAAACACAGTGTTCAGAGACATAGTGGTCAGAAACACAGTGTGCAGAAACAAACTGTTCACAAACACACTAGTCAGAAACACAGTGGTGAAAAACACACTAGTCGGAAACACAGTGGTCAGAAACACACTGGTCAGAAACACAATGGGCAGAAATACATAGGTGAGAAACACACTGATCAAAACACACTTGTCAGAAACACACTGGCCAGAAACACAGTGGTCAGAAACACACTGGCCTGGAACACAGTGGTCTGAAACACAGTGGTCAGAACCATAGTGGTCAGAAACACAGTGGTCAGAAACACAGTGGTCAGAAACACAGTGGTGAGAAACACATTGGTCAAAAGCAGTGGTCACAAACACACTGGCCAGAAACACACTGGTCAGAAACACACTCGTTACAAACACACTGTCTGAATCACAGTGGTCATAAACACCCTGGTCAGAAACACACTGGTCAGAAACACCCTGGTCAGAAACACACTGGTCAGAAACACTGTGGTCAAAAACACACTGGTCAGAAAGACAGTGGTAAGAAACACACTGGTCACAAACACACTGGTCAGAAACACAGTGGTCAGAAACACAGTGGTCAGAAACACAGTGGTCAGAAACACAGTGGTCAGAAACACAG
>SZWC01003287.1:85313-106740 GCA_023375785.1 Penium margaritaceum | reverse complement strand
AAACACAGTGGTCAGAAACACACTGGTCATAAACACACTTGTCATAAACACTACGGTCAGAAATACAGTGGTCAGAAACACACTGGTCAGAAACACAGTGGTAAGAAACACAATGGTCAGAAACACAGTGGTCAGAAACACAGTGGTCAGAAACACAGTGGTCAGAAACACATATCAGGAAAATGAGAGCAGCGGAATATGCAGGGGAGCAGGTGACGCGGAAGCAGCCATGAAGATGCGGAAGGCGGACGGAGGATGATGTCACAGAAGGAGCAGAAGCATACGGACAGGAGAGAACGGCGCGAGGAGCGGGAGCGACAAAGCGCTGATTATGAGTGATCATGAGTGACAGTCTAGTGATGAAGCGAGGCTGACAGCCGAAGCGCTTTGACGGAGGACTGCTTTGGTTCGGGCTCCTCGGTGAATGAATACTCCAAGAGTGTGAGACGCAGGCAAGCATCAGACAACAGCTTTGGACTCGATGATCTTTGCAGAACTGATAGATGGTTGAGCGGAGTCAACGATTAATGTGACGAGAGCGATGAAGCAAGGAACGGCAATTGAGCAGAGGCAATCGATGATGAAGGATATTGAGGAGGAATTGACTGAGGCAAATGAGTACATGGATCCTACTGCCATTAGTACTAGTCCAGGGAATTAGATTACAAGTGTCTACACCCATCAGGGTGGACGGTGTGAGACATGAAACCGGAGCCGCCATTGTGCTGTTGCTGCGGCTGCTGTGTCTGCGCGGTGTGAGGGAGCGGTGCGGCTCCACTTCGTCTTATGCTCTTGGGAGTCCTCCTATGTTAGGTGGAGGACGTGCTTCTTCTGCCGATCCTTGGATGTCGCCACGGAAAACAGACCAGGGAGCAGGGCTGTTGTCGGCAGATCTTGCTGGTCGATACGTGGTGTCGGAGGTCCGTTGGCGTTGGACGTGGTGTGTTCGGGCGGCCGGATGGTCAGACCAGACGGGTCTGATTGGTTATGCCTTCCGAGCCGTTTGGTCAGCGGGGCGCGGGAGGTGAACCGGGATCCGCCTGGCTTTTCCTTTTCCCGTTGGGTGGGCATTCCGGGGAGAGTTGGGTTACACCGGGACGACCCTGGTTGAGCCGTGTGACTCTTGATAAAGATTCCGACAGCCCCCTTTAAGAGCACATGGCTTGCAAGAAAGAAACCAATAAGTAACCTCAGTTCCTTGTCAGCAGCCCAGGGAGGATGCGGAGATTGAGTAATAGCAGGTTGCACAGTTTGAAGAATCTGTAGGCGAGAGAGAGAAGCAGCTGAAGTGGTGGAGTCCTGCATCCATGCCCTTAAAACTTGTTTGTGCAGGTGCGAAAGAAGGGCTGAGTTGGAGATGAGCTCAGAGGGAGGGTGATAGCATAGTGACAGCAGTTGGGCAGTGGTGATGGAATTCCAGACGGGTGAAGGTTGTGGAGGCGTGATGCTTCGGAGAGCTAGAGAGAGGAGAAAGGACTCAAGCGATGTTGGCAGAGATGTTGGTTCTGGTAGCAGGTATGCCATTAATGCGTAGAGTTGAATCGCACAAGAGTTGAGGGATGATGGCCAGATGGACTCGCGCTGAGAAACGGGAGAGGTTGCACTTGGAGGTCCCGTAGATGACAGACGACTTGATGATGGCACTGGTGGGATTACAGGGATTTCAGCTGCTAGATCTTCAGGAGCGTTTGAAGGCAGATGAGAAGTTGTCTGACAACTGCGGGAAGATTTTGCTGAGGGAGGAGAAGCAATGCAAGTGTTTGAGTGAGATATGTCAACCTGTGATGTTGGAGGAGATGATGCTGACTGAGAAAAACCAGGCGGAACTGCAGGGGCAGGTGGTAGTGCTGTCATATCTGCTGAGGAAGTGAAAGGACTTGGCAGAGTGGGAGTCAGTGTAGAGAGAAGTGTGTTGGCTGGCAGTGAGACGAGAGTATTGGAGGGTACTGAATTATCATAGAAGACTTTGGAATTGGAGATAGTGGAGGGAGTTGCTGATGTCAGGGTCAAGGTATTATTGAACGGATGTGCTCGCTTTGGAGACGGGATGTAGCGATCTGTTGTGATGGTGACAGAAGGTGTGCATAGCCAGCGTCGTGCAGGTTCATTGGCGGAGGGAAGCTTGGTTTGTGATGGCGGAGGCGTGACGGTAGAGGAAGTGTTTGTTTGCTGCGTGGTGGCTCCGCCAATGAAGGTGCCGTAGTTGCGAAGCATGAACTTGTTTAGCTATTCGCGGGAGAACATTGGAGTGTCGGAAAAGAGGAGAAGACCCATAGTGGTGGTAGGGCCAGGGACTTCAGTTGAGGAGACGGCTTGAGGCAAGGATAATGGTTCATTTGGATAGAGGTAGTCATCGCACTAGTCCAGGTAATCATCCTTGAAGGGAGGAAGGAATTCTGAAGGAGGTGGAGTACATTCGAAGGTCATGATGTTGGTGGCATGATCTGCAGAGGAAGGTGCAGCTGCTGCTCAGGCGGTGGTTTCCAGGGAGGAAGATGGTGTCACAGGTGTAGGAGGGACTTGACTGGATGACATAGATGATCGATGTTTTCTGGTAGTTGCTCGCTTGGGCAGGGGCACAAGAAGAAATCCGACAACCAGGAGAATCCCAATGATGCCAGAGCAGATGAGTTTGAGGGTGAGGCTATAGTTGAGGTGAGGGATGTAGCCGATGAGGGCAGCGAGTCCAAAGAGGAGGCATCCAAGTGCCTCCTCTTTGTCTTGAGAGAATCTAATGATGAAGGATGGTAGGAGTTGTTAAATGACAAAGGATGTCTCTACTGCTCTGGGAGGCTTGTCCTGCTGTTGCTGGGAGAACGACGGCTGCTGCTGTGATGGAGGGAGTGTAAGTTGCAATGCCTTAGAGACTGCGCCCATACACAAATTCTTTAGCCTTTGCAGAGAGAAGAGGAACGAGGTGATGGCTGTGTAGCTGGCGCGGCTCGGCTCAGCGGTTCAGGTGTCAGTGGCATCAAAACAAAGGGAGTGGCGTATGCACGAGAGGATGATGCTCCTGCGAAGGTTTAAGATGCTGTGCCTATACATAGCGTCATCCACCTTGCAGTAGCGGGTGAGAGCGAGCAATGGTGATGCAGTAGCAGATGATCAATTTGCGCAGAGCGGCGGGGCAGTTCAGACTTCAGCGAAGAAGGAGGTGACGATGATAGTGCCCGGATGTTTCTCAGGGATCTGATACCATGTCAGGAAAATGAGAGCAGCGGAATATGCAGGGGAGGAGGTGACGCGGAAGCAGCCACGAAGATGCGGAAGGCTGACGGAGGATGACGTCACAGCAAGAGCAAAAGTATACAGACAGGAGAGAACGACGCGAGGAGCGAGAGCGACGAAGCGCTGAGCATGAGTGATCAAGAGTGACACTTTAGTGATGAAGCGAGGCTGACAGCCGAAGCGCTTTGACGGAGGAATGCTGCGGTTCGGGCTCCTTGGTGAATGAAAACTCCAAGGAGTGTGAGACGCAGGCGAGGATCAGACAACAGCTTTGGACTCGATGATCTTTGTGGAACTGATAGATGGTTGAGCGGAGTCAACGATTAATGTGATGAGAGCGATGAAGCGAGGAACGGCAATTGAGCGGAGGCAATTGATGATGAATGGTATTGAGGAGGAATTGACTGAGGCAAATGAGTACATGGATCCTACTTCTATTAGTACTAGTCCAGGGAATTAGATTACAAGTGTCTACACATATCAGGGTGGACGGTGTGAGACATGAAACCGGAGCCACCATTGTGCTTTTGCTACGGCTGCTGTGTCTACGGGGTGCAAGGAAGCGGTGCAACTCCACTCCGTCCTATGCTCTTGGGAGTCCTCCCATGTTAGGCGGAGGACGTGCTTCTTCTGCCGATCCTTGGATGTTGCCACGGAGAACAGACCAGGGAGCAGGGCTGCTGTCGGCAGGTCTTGCTGGTCAATACGTGGTGTCGGGGGTCCGTTGGCGTTGGACGTGGTGTGTTAAGACGGCCGGATGGTCGGACCAGACGAGTCTGATTGGTTATGCCTTCTGAGCCGTTCGGTCAGCAGGGCACGGGAGGTGAACCGGGATCCGCCTGGCTTTTCCTTTTCCCGTTGGGCCGGCATTCCGGGGAGAGTAAGGTTACACCAGGACGACCCAGGTTGAGCCGTGTGACTCTTGATAAAGATTCCGACAACACACTGGTAAAAAACATAGTGGTCAGAAACACAGTGGTCAGAAACACAGTGGTCAGAAACACAGTGGTCAGAAACACACTGGTCAGACACACGCTGGTCAGAAACACAGTGGTCAGAAACACAGTCGTCTGAAACACAGTGATCGGAAACAAACTGGTCAGAAATACACAGGTCAGAAACACAATGGTCAGAAACACACTTGTCAGAAAAACACTGGTCAGAAACACACTGGCCAGAAACACACTGGTCAGAAACTCAGTGGTCAGAAACATACTGGTCAGAAACAAAGTGGTCATAAAAACACTAGTCGGAAACATAGTGATCATGAACACACTGGTCAGGAACACCGTGGTCAGAAACACAGTGATCAGAAACACACTGGTTAGAAACATTGTTGTCAGAAACACACTGGTCAAAAACACAGTGGTCGTAAACACACTGGTCAGAAACACAGTGGTCAGAAATACAGTGGTCAGAAACACACTGGTCAGAAACACAGTGGTCAGAAACACAGCGGTAATAAACACAGTGCTCAGAAATACACTGGTTATAAACACACTGCTCAGAAACACAGTGGTCAGAAACACAGTGGTCAGAAACACATCGGTCAGAAACACATTGGTCAGAAACACACTGGTATGAATCACACTGGTCAGAAACACAGTGGTCAGAAACACACTGGTCAGAAACGCACTGGTCAGAAACACACTGGTCAGACACACAGTGGTCACAAACACAGTGGTCAGAAACAGACTGTTCAGAAACACACTTGTCAGAAACACACTGGTCAGAAACACACTGGTCAGAACCAAAGTGGTCAGAAACACAGTGGTCAGAAATGAAGTGGTCATAAACACACTCGTCAGAAACATAGTGGTCAGAAACACATTGGTTGGAAACACACTGGTCAGAAACGCGGTGTTCAGAAACACACTGGTCAGAATAACACTGGTCAGAAACCCAGTGGTCAGAAACACACTGGTCAGAAACACAGTGGTCAGTAACACAGTGGTCAGAGACACACTGGTCAGGAACACAGTGGTCAGAAACACTGTGGTCAGAAACACACTGGTCATAAACACAGTGTCAGAAACACAGTGGTCAGAAAGACAGTGGTCAGAACCACAGGGGTCAGAAACTCACCGGTCAGAATCACACTTGTCAGAAACACACTGGTCAAAAAGACACTGGTCAGAAGCACACTTGTCAGGAACACACTGGTCACAAACACACTGGTCAGAAACACAGTGGTCAGAATACACCGGTCAAAACACACAGTGGTCAGAGACGCAGTGGTCAGAAACACATTGGTCAGAAACACCGTGGTCAGAAACACGGTGATCATAAACACAGTGGTCAGAAACACACTGGTCAGAAACACTTTGGTCAAAACCCCAGTGGTCAGAAACACAATTGTCACAAACACAGTTGTCAGAAACACACTGGTCAGAAACACAGTGGTCATAAACACAGTGGTCAGAAACACAGTCGTAAAAGACATGGTGGTCAGTAACACAATGGTCAGAAACACATTGGTCAGAAACACAGTGTTCAGAAACACTTTGGTCAGAAACACAGTGGTTAGAAACACTGTGGTCAGAAACACGGTGGTCAGAAACACAGTGTTCAGAAACACTTTGGTCAGAAACACAGTGGTTAGAAACACTGTGGTCAGAAACACGGTGGTCAGAAACACAGTGGTCACAAACACACTGGTCCGAAACACACTGGTCATAAACACAGTGGTCAGAAACACAATGGTCAGAAACACAGTGGTCACAAACACAATGGTCAGAAACACAGTGGTGAAAAACACACTGGTCAGAAAGTCAGTGGTCAGAAACACACTGGTCATAAACACAGTGGTCAGAAACACAATGGTCAGAAACACAGTGGTCACAAACACAATGGTCAGAAACACAGTGGTGAAAAACACACTGGTCAGAAAGTCAGTGGTCAGAAACGCACTGGTCAGAAACACACTGGTCAGAAACACAATGGTCAGAAACACGATGGTCAGAAACACACTGGTCACAAGCACAGTGTTCAGAAACACACTGGTCAGGAACACGGTGGTCAGAAACACACGGGTCAAAAACACACTCGTCATAAACACAGCGGTCAGAAACACGATGGTCAGAAACACACTCGTCATAAACAGAGTGGTCAGAAACACACTGGTCATAAACACACTGGTCAGAAACACAGTGGTCAGAAACACAGTGGTCAGAAACACAGTGGTCAGAAACACAGTGGTCACTAACACGGTGGTCGGAAACACAGTGGTCAGAAACACACTTGTCAGAGGCACACTGGTCATAAACACAATGGTCAGAAACACATCGGTCATAAACACACTGGTCAGAAACACAGTGGTCAGAAACACACTGGTCAGAAACACAGTGGTCAGAAGCACACTGTTCAAAACACACTGGTCAGAAACACAGTGGTCAGAAACACAGTGTTCATAAGCACACTGGTCAGAAACACACTGGTCAGAGGCACACTGGTCAGAAACACAGTTGTCAGAAACACAGTGGTCAGAACTACACTGGTCAGAAACACAGTGGTCAGAAATACACTGGTCAGAAACACGGTGGTCAGAAACACAACGGTTAGAAACACAATGGTCAGAAACACATTGGTCAGGAACACGGTTGTCAGAAAAACAGTGGTTAGAAACACATTGGTCAGAAACACAGTGGTCATAAACACAGAGGTCGGAAACACACTATTCAGAAACACAGTGGTCAGAAACACACTGAGCAGAAACACGGTGGTCAGAAACATAATGGTCAAAAACACAGCGGTCAGAAACACAGTGGTCATAAATAGAATGGTCGGAAACACAGTGGTCAGAAAAAAAGTGGTCAGAAACAAACTGGCCAGAAACACACTGGTCAGAAACACACTAGTCAGAAACACAGTGGTCGGAAATACAATGGTCAGAAACACACTGGTCAGAAAGACGCTGGACAGAAACACACTGGTCAGAAACACACTAATCAGAAACACAGTTGTCAGAAACACGGTGGTCACAAACACAGTGGTCACAAATACACTGGTCAGACACACAGTGGTCAGAAACACACGAGTCAAAAACACACTGGTCATAAACACAGCTGTCAGAAACACACTGTTCAGAAACGTACTCGTCATAAACACAGTGGTCAGAAATACACTGGTTATAAACACACGGGTCATAAACACAGTGGTCAGAAACACAGTGGTCAGATAAACCGTGGTCAGAAACAAAGTGGTCAGAGGCACAGTGGTCATAACACATTGGTCAGAAACACACTGGTCAGAAACACAGTGGTCATAAACACAGGGGTCAGAAACACAGTGGTCAGAAACACAGTGGTCAGAAACACACTGGTCAGAAATACCCTGGTCATAAACACGATTGTCAGAAACACACTGGTCAGAAACACACTGTTCAGAAACACAGTGGTCAGAAATACACAGGTCAGAAATACTGTGGTCAGAAACACAGCGGTCAGAAACACAATGGTCAGAAACACAGTGGTCAGAAACACAGTCGTAGGAAACACAATGGTCAGAAACACAGTGGTCAGAAACACAGTGGTCAGAAACACACTTGTCAGAGGCACACCTGTCACAAACACAATGGTCAAAAACACAGTGGTCAGAAACACACTGGTCAGAAACACAGTGGTCAGAAACACACTGGTCAGAAACATGGTGGTCATAAACACAGTGGTCAGAAAGACACTGGTCAGAAACACAATGGTCAGAAAAACAGTGTCAGAAACACAGCGGTCAGAAACACACTGGTCAGAAATACAGAAGTCAGAAACACAGTGGTCAGAAACACAGCGGTCAGAAACACAGTGGTCAGAAACACTGGTCAGAAACACACTGGTCAGAAACACACAACTCAGAAACACACTGGTCAGAAACACACTGGTCACAGACACGGTGGTCAGAAACACACTGGTCATAAACACACACAGGTCAGAGAGACGCTGGTCAGAAACACACTGGTCAGCAAAACACTAGTCAGAAACACAGTTGTCAGGAACACAGTGGTCAGAACATACTGGTCAGAAACACGGTGGTCAGAAACACAGTTGTCAGAAACACACTGGTCTGAAACACAGTGCTCGTGAACGCAGTGGTCAGAAACACACTGGTCAGAAACACAGTGGTCAGGAACACAGTTGTAGAAGCACACTGGTCAGAAACACAGTGGTCAGAAACACACTGGTCAGAAACACTGTGGTCAGAAACACAGTGGTCATAAACACAGTGGTCAGAAACAAAGTGGTCAGAAATACAGTGGTCAGAAACACGCTGGTGAGAAACACAATGGTCAGAAACACAGTGGAAAAAATGACAGTGGTCAGAAACACAGTGGTCAGAAACCAGTTGGTCATAAACACACTGGTCGGAAATACAGTGGTCAGAAACACAGTGGTCAGAAACGCAGTGGTCAGAAACACAGTGGTCAGAAACACAGTGGTCAGAAACACAGTGGTCAGAAACACAGTGGTCAGAAACACAGTGGTCATAAACACAATGGTTAGAAACGTTGTGGTCAAAAACACAATGGTCGGAAACACAATGGTCGGAAACACAGTGTTTAGAAACACAGTGGTAATAAACACAGTGGTCAGAAACAGAGTGGTCAGAAAAGCACTGGTCAGAAACACACTTGTCAGAAACACAGTTGTACGAAACACAATGGTCAGACACACATTGGTCAGACAAATAGTGGTCAGAAACACACTGGTCTGAAACACATTAGTGAGAAACACTGTGGTCAGAAACACAGTGGTCAGAAAAAATGTGGTCAGAAACACACTAGTCAGAGACACAGTAGTCAGAAACTCAGTGGTCTGAAACACAGTGGTCAGAAGCACAGTGGTCATAAACACAGTGGTCAAAAACACACTGGTCAGAAGCACAGTGGTTAGAAAGACACTGGTCAGAAACACAGTGGTAAAAAACACACTTGTCAGAAACACAGTGGTCATAAACACAATGGTCAGAAACACAGTGGTCAGAAACTCACTGGTCAGAAACCCAGTGGTCAGAAACACAGTGGTCAAAAACACAGTGGTCAGAAACACACTGGTCAGATACACAGTGGTCAGAAACACACTGGTCAGAAACACAGGGGTCAGAAACCCAGTGGTCAGAAACAGAGTGGTCAGAAACACAGTGGTCAAAAACACAGTGGTCAGAAACACACTGGTCAGAAACACACTAGTCAGAAACACAGTGGTCAGAAACACAGTGGTCAAAACCACAGTGGTCAGAAACACAATAGTCAGAACCTCTGTGGTCAGAAACAGATTGGTCAGAAACACACTGGTCAGAAACACACTGGTCAGAAACACAGTGGTCAGAAACACACTGGTCAGAAACACAATGGTCAGAAACACTGTGGTCAGAAACACACTGGTCAGAAACACACTGTTCATACACACAGTGTTCAGAAACACCGTGGTCAGAAACACAGTGGTCAGAAACACAGTGGTCAGAAACACAGCGGTCAGAAACACACTGGTCAGAAACACAATGGTCAGAAACACACTGGTCAGAAACACACTGTTCAGAAACACAGTGGTCTAAGACACAGTGGTCAGAAACATAGTGGTCAGAAACACAGTGGTCAGAAACACACTAGTCATAAACACACTGGTCAGGAAGACACCGGTCAGAAAGACACTGTTCAGAAACGTAGTACTCGGAAACACAGTGGTCCAAAACACAGTGGTCAAAGACACAGTGGTCAGAAACACAGTGGTCAGAAACACAGTGGTCGGAAACACACTGGTCATAAACACATTGGTCAAGAACACAGTCGTCACACACACACTGGTCAGGAACACACTGGTCAGAAACACAGTGGTCCGAAAACACAGTGGTCAGAAACAACGTGGTCAGAAACACAGTGGTCAGAAACACAGTGGTCAGAAACACAGTGGTCAGAAACACACTGGTCAGAAACACAGTGGTCATAAACACGGTGGTCAGAAACACAGTGTTTAGAAACAAAGTGGTAAAAAACACAGTGGTCGGGAAGAATTAGGTTAGAAACACAGTGGTCAGAAACACACTGGTCTGAAACATACTAGTCAGACACACACTGGTCAGAATCACAGTGGTCCGAAACACGCTGGTCAGAAACACAGTGGTCAGAGAAACACTGGTCAGCAACACACTGGTCAGAAACACTGTGGTCAGAAACACACTGGCCACAAACAGAGTGGGCAGAAACACAGTGGTCAGAAACACACTGGTCAGAAACACCCTGGTCAGAAACAAAGTGGTGAGAAACACACTGGTGTGGAAGACGGTGGTCAGAAAAATGGTGGTCAGAAACACACTGGTCAGAAACACACTGGTCAGGAACACACTGGTCAGAAACACACTGGTCAGAAACACAGTGGTCAGAAACACAGTGGTCAGAAGCACAGTGGTCAGAAACACAATGGTCAGAAACACACTGGTCAGAAACACACTGGTCAGGAACACACTGGTCAGAAACACACTGGTCAGGAACACACTGGTCAGAAACACACTGGTCAGGAACACACTGGTCAGAAACACACTGGTCAGGAACACACTGGTCAGAAACACACTGGTCAGGAACACACTGGTCAGAAACACACTGGTCAGGAACACACTGGTCAGAAACACACTGGTCAGGAACACACTGGTCAGAAACACACTGGTCAGGAACACACTGGTCAGAAACACACTGGTCAGGAACACACTGGTCAGAAACACACTGGTCAGAAACACAGTGGTCAGAAACACAGTGGTCAGAAGCACAGTGGTCAGAAACACAACGGTCAGAAACACACTGGTTAGAAACACAGTTGTCAGAAACACAGTGCTCAAAAACACAGTGGTCAGAAACACAGTGGTCAGAAGCACAGTGGTTGGAAACACAGTGGTCCAAAACACAGTGCTCAGAAACACAGTGGTCAAAAGCATAGTGGTCAGAAACACAGTGGTTAGAAACACAGTGGTCCAAAACACACTTGTCAGAAACACAGTGGTAAGAAATACATTGGTCAGACACATGTTGGTCAGAAACATAGTGGTCAGAAAAACACTGGTCATAAACACATTGGTCAGAAACACAGTGGTCAGAAACATAGTGGTTACAAACAAAGTGGTTGGAAACACTCTGGTCAGAGACAAAGTAGTCGGAAACACATTGGTCAGAAACATAGTGGTCAGAAACACAGTGGTCACAAACACAGTGGGCAAAAACACGGTGGTCACAAACACACTGGTCAGAAACACAGTGGTCAGAATCATAGTGGTCAGAAACACACTGGTCAGAAACACAGTGGTCAAAAACGCACTGATTAGAAACACAGTGGTCACAAACGCACTGGTCACAAACACAGTGGTCAGAAACAAGGTGGTAAAAAACACACTGGTCAGAAACACAGTGGTCAGAAACACAGTGGTCAGAAACACACTGGTCAGAAACACACTGGTCAGAAACTCAGTGGTCAGAAACACACTGGTCAGAAACACAGGGGTCAGAAACCCAGTGGTTAGAAATAGAGTGGTCAGAAACACAGTGGTGAAAACCACAGTGGTCAGACACACAATGGTCAGAAACTCTGTGGTCAGAAACAGATTGGTCAAAAACACACTGGTCAGAAATAAAGTAGTCAGAAATACACTGGTCAGAAACACAATCGTCCAAAACACGATGGTCAGAAGCACACTGGCCAGAAACACACTGTTCAGACACACAGTGGTCAGAAACACGGTGGTCAGAATCACAGTGGTCATAAACATAGTGGTCAGAAACACAGTGGTCGTAAACGTACTGTCCAGAAAGACACTGGTCAGAAACACAGTGGTATGAGACACAGTGGTCTGAGACACAGTGGTCAGACACACAGTGGTCATAAACACAGTGGTCAGAAACACACAGGTCAGAAACACACTGGTCATAAAGACACTTGTCAGAAACGCAGTACTCAGAAACACACTGGTCTGAAACACACTGGTCCAAAACATGCCGGTCAGAAACACAATGGTCATACACACACTGGTCAGGAACACACACTTCAGAAACACAGTGGTTCAAAAACACAGTGGTCAGAAACACAGTGGTCAGAAACACAGTGGTCAGAAACGCAGTGGTCAGAAACAAAGTGGTCAGAAACATACCGGTCAGAAAGACAATAGTCAGAAACACAGTGGTCAGAAACACAGTGGTCAGCAATACAGTGGTCAATAACACAGTTGTCATTAACACTTTGGTTAGAAACACAGTGGTCAGAAACACACTGGTCAGAAACACACTGGTCAGGAACACAATGGTCAGAAACACACTGGTCAGAAACACAGTGGTCAGGACAACACTGGTCAGCAACATACTGGTCAAAACACAGTGGTCAGAAACACACTGGCCAGAAATAGAGTGGGCAGAAACACAGTGGGCAGAAACACGCTGGTCAAAAACACTGGTCAGAAACACAGTGGTGAGAAACACAGTGGTCAGAAACACACTGGTGTGGAACACAGTGGTCAGAAACATAGTAGTCAGAAACACAACGGTCAGAAACACACTGGTCAGGAACACACTGGTCAGAAACACACTGATCAAACTCAGTGGTCAGAAACACAGTGGTCAGAAGCACAGTGGTCAGAAACTCACTGGTCATAAACACGATGGTCAGAACAAAGTTGTCAGCAACACAGTGCTCAGAAACACAGTGGTCAGAAACACAGTGGTCAGAAACACGGTGGTCAGAAAGACTGTGGTCAGAAACACAGTGGTCAGAAACACAGTGGTCAGGAACACAGTGGTCAGAAACACAGTGGTTAGACACACAGCGTTCAGAAACACAATGTTCAGGAACACAGTGGTCAGAAACACACTGGTCAGAAACAAAATGGTCAGAAACACGGTGGTCAGAAACACAGTGGTCAGAAACACAATGGTCAGAAACTCAGTGGTCACAAACACATTGGTCGGAAACACACTGGTCAGAAACACAGCGATCAGAAACACACTGGTCATAAACACACTGGTGAGAAACATATTGGTCATAAACACAATGGTCAGAAACACAGTGGTCAGACACACTGTGGTCAGAAACACAGGGGTCAAAAACATAGTTGTCAGAAACACATTGGTCAGAAACACAGTGGTCAGAAACATCGTGGTCAGAAACACAGTGGTCAGAAAAACAGTGGTCAGAAACACAATGGTCAGAAACACAGTGGTCACAAGCACACTGGTCAGAGGCTCACTGGTCAGAAACACAGTGGTCATAAACACATTGGTCATAAACACAGTGGCCATAAACACACTGGTCGGACACACACTGCTCAGAAACACAGTGGTCATAAATACACTGGTCAGAAACACAATGGTCAGAAACACAGTGGGTAGAAACACACTGGTCTCAAAACAGTGGTCTGAAACACAGTGGTCAGAAACACAGTGGTTGTAAACACAGTGGTCATAAACACAATGGTCAGAAACACAATGGTTGGAAAAGCAGTGGTCAGAAACACACTGGTCAAAAACACAGTGGTCAGAAATACACTGGTCAGAAACATACTGGTCAGACACACACTGGTCAGAAACACAGTGGTCAGAAACACACCGCTGAGAAACACAGTGGTCAGAAAAATAATGGTCAGCAACACACTCGTCAGAAACACTGTGGTCAGAAACACGGTGGTAAGAAACACAGTGGTCAGACACACGTTGGTCAGAAACACAATGCTCAGAAACACACTGGTCAGAAACACATTGGTCAGAAACACATTGGTCAGAAAGGCAGTGGTCACAAACACTGTGGTTAGAAACACTCTGATCAAAAACACAGTAGTCGGAAACACAGTGGTCAGAAACACAGCGGTCAGAAACACAGTGGTCATAAACACAGTGGTCAGAAACACAGTGGTCAGAAACACAGTGGTCAGAAACACACTGGTTAGAAACAGAATGGTCAGAAACACACTGGTCAGAAACACATGGGTCAGAAACCCAGTGGTTACATACAGAGTGGTCATAAACACAGTGGTCAAAATCACAGTGGCCAGAGGCACAATGGTTAGAAACTCTGTGGTCAGAAACAGATTGGTCAGAAACACACCGGTCAGAAACACACTGGTCAGAAACATAGTGGTCAGAAACACACTGGTCAGAAACACAGTGGTCAGAAACACAGTGGTCAGAAACACAGTGGTCATAAACACAGTGGTGAGAAACACACTGGTCGGAAATACACCAGTCAGAAACACACTGGTCAGAAAGACACTGGTCAGAAACGCAGTACTCAGAAACAGAGTGGTCCAAAACACAGTGGTCAGAAACACAGTGGTCAGAAACACAGTGGTCAGAACACGCTGTTCAGAAACAGACCGGTCAGGAACACAGTGGTCAGACACACACTGGTCATGAACACACTGGTCAGAAACACAGTGGTAAAAAAAACACAGTGGTCAGAAACACAGTGGTCAGAAACACAGTGGTCAGAAACGCAGTGGTCAGAAACACATTGGTCAGAAACACACTGGTCAGAAACACTGTGGTCAGAAACACGGTGGTCAGAAACACAGTGGTCAGAAACACAGTGGTCAAAAACACAGTGGTCATGAACACTTTGGTTAGAAACACAGTGGTCAGAAACACACTGGTCAGGAACACACTGGTCAGAAACATTCTGGTCAGAAACAAAGTGGTCAGAAACAAACTGGTCAGAAACACACTGGTCAACGAACCATTGGTCAGCAACACACTGGTCAAAAACACAGTAATCAGAAACACACTGGCCAGAAACAGAGTGGGCAGAAACTCAGTGGTCAGAAACACGCTAGTCAGAAAAACACTGGTCAGAAACACAGTGGTCAGAATCACAATGGTCAGAAACACACTGGTGTGGAACACAGTGGTCAGAAACATAGTCATCAAAAACACCCTGGTCAGAAACACACTGGTCAGGAACACACTGGTCAGAAACACATTGGTCAGACACACACTGGTGAGAAACACATTGGTCAGAAACACACTGGTGAGAAGCACAGTGGTCAGTAAAATAGTGGTCAGCAACACACTGTTCAGAAAAACTGTGGTCAGAAACACGTTGGTAAGAAACACAGTGGTCAGACACACGTTGGTCAGAAACACAGTGCTCAGAAACACACTGGTCAGAAACACATTGGTCAGAAACACATTGGTCAGAAAGGCAGTGGTCACAAACACAGTGGTTAGAGACACTCTGATCAGAAACACAGTAGTTGGAAACACAGTGGTCAGAAACACAGTGGTCAGAAACGCAGTGGTCATAAACACAGTGGTCAGAAACACAGTGTTCAGAAACACACTGGTCAGAAACACACTGGTCAGAAACAGAGTGGTCAGAAACACAGTGCTCAGAAACATAGTGGTCAGAACACCGTGGTAAAAAAAGCACTGGTTAGAAACACAGTGGTCATAAACACACTAGTCAGAAACCCAGTGGTCAGAAACACAGTGGTCAGAAACACACTGGTCGGAAACACACTGGTCAGAAACACACTGGTCAGAAACACAGGGGTCAGAAACCTAGTGGTTACAAACAGAGTGGTCAGAAACACATTGGTCAAAATCACAGTGGCCAGAAACACAATGGTTAGAAACTCTGTGGTCAGAAACACATTGGTCAGAAACATACTGGTCAGAAACACACTGGTCATAAACATAGTGGTCAGAAACACACTGGTCAGAAACACACTGGTCAGAAAGACAGTGGTCTGAAACACACCAGTTAGAACACACTGTTCAGACACACAGTGGTCAGAAACACAGTGGTCAGAAACACAGTGGTCAGAAACACACTGGTCAGAAACACAGTGGTCATAAACACAGTGGTGAGAAACACACTGGTCGGAAATACACCATTCAGAAACACACTGGTCAGAAAGACACTGGTCAGAAACGCAGTACTCAGAAACACAGTGGTCCAAAACACAGTTGTCAGAAACGCAGGTGTCAGAAACACAGTGGTCAGAAACACAGTGGTCAGAACATGCTGGTCAGAAATCCACCGGTCTGGAACACAGTGGTCAGACACACACTGGTCAAGAACACACTGGTCAGAAACACAGTGGTCCAAAAACACAATGGTCAGAAACACAGCGGTCAGAAACACAGTGGTCAGAAACGCAGTGGTCATAAACACATTGGTTATGAACACACTGGTCAGAAACACAGTGGTCAGAAACACAGTGGTCAGAAACACAGTGGTCAGAAACAAAGTGGTTTAAAACACAGTGGTCATGAACACTTTGGTTAGAAACACAGTGGTCAGAAACACAGTGGTCAGGAACACACTGGTCAGAAACACACTAGTTCTAAACACAGTGGTCAGAAACAAACTGGTCAGAAACACAGCGGTCAGGAAACCACTGGTCAGCAACACACTGGTCAAAAACACTGTAATCAGAAACTCACTGGCCAGAAAAAGAGTGGGCAGAAACACAGTGGTCAGAAACACGCTAGTCAGAAACACACTGGTCAGAAACACAGTGGTCAGAATCACAGTGGTCAGAAACACACTGGTGTGGAACACAGTGGTCATAAACATATTGATCAGAAACACACTGGTCAGAAACACACTGGTCAGGACCACACTGGTCAGAAACACACTGGTCAGAAACACAGTGGTCAGAAACACAGTGGTCAGAAGCACAGTAGTCAGAAACACACTGGTCAGAAACACACTGGTAAGAAACACACTGGTCAGAAACACAGTTGTCAGAAACACTGTGCTTAGAAACACAGTGGTCAGACACACACTGGTCAAAAACAGAGTGGTCAGAAACACTGTGGTCAGAAACACAGTGGTCACAAACACAGTGATCAGGAACATAGTGGTCAGAAACACAGTGGTCAGACACACTGTGTTCAGAAACACAGTGGTCAGAAACACAGTGGTCAGAAACACAGTGTTCAGAAACACACTGGTCAGAGGCACACTGGTCAGAAACACAGTGGTCAGAAACTCACCGGTCAGAAACACACTGGTCAGAAACACAATGGTTAGAAAGACAGTGGTCAGAAACACACTGGTCAGAAACACACTGGTCAGAAACGCACTGGTCAGAAGCACACTGGTCAGAAACACAGTGCTCAGAAACATAGTGATCCAAAACACAGTGGTCAGAAACACACTCATCTGAAACACAATGGTCCTAAACACACAGGTCAGAAACACACTGGTCAGAAACACACCGGTCAGAGACGTAGTGGTGAGAAAAACACTGGTCAGCAACACACTGGTCAGAAACACTGTGGTCAGAAACGCGCTGGCCAGAAACAGATTGGTCAGAATCACAATGGTCAGAAACACACTGGTCAGAAACACACTGGTCCGAAACAAGACGGTCAGAAACACAGTGGTCAGAAACACACTGGTGTGGAACATAGTGGTCAGAAACACAATGGTCACAAACACCCTGGGTTCGAACACACTGGTCAGAAACAGATTGGCCAGAAACACACATTTCAGAAACACTGTGGTGAGAAACACGGTGGTCAGAAACCCTGTGGTCAGAAAGACACTGGTCAGAAACACACTGGTCAGAAACACTGTGGTCATAATCACAGTGGTCAGAAGCACAGTGGTTATAAACACAGTAGTCAGAAACACACTGGTCAGAAACACACTGGTCAGAAACAAACTGGTCAGAAACACACCGGTTAGAAACACTATGGTCAGAAACACTGTGGTCAGAAACACAGTGCACAGAAACGCAGTGGTCAGAAACACAGTGGTCAGAAACACATTGGTCAGAAACACACTGGTCAAAAACACACAGGTCATAAACAAACTGGTTAGATACACTGTGCTCAGAAACACAGTGGTCAGAGACACACTGGTCATAAACACAGTGGTCAGAAACACAGAGGTCAGAAACACAATGGTCAGAAAGACGGTGGTCAGGAACACTGTGGTCAGAAACACAGTGGTCAGAAACACACTGGTCAGATCCACAGTGGTCAGAAACACAGTGGTCAGAAACACAGAGGTCACAAACACACTGGTCAGAAACACACTGGTCAGAAACACACTGGTCCGAAACACACTGGTCAGAAACACAGTGGTCGGAAACACATTGTTCAGGAACACACTGCTCAGAAACACATTGGTCAGAAACACACCGATCCAAAACACAGTGGTCAGAAACACAGTGGTCAGAAACACACTGGTCACGGACATAGTGGTCAGAACACACTGGTCAGAAACACATTGGTCAGAATCACACTGGTCAGAAACACTCTGTTCAGAAACACAGTGGTCAGAAACACAGTGGTCGGAAACACACTGGTCGTAAACACAGTGGTCAGAAACACACTGGTCAGAAACATAGTGGTCAGAAAACAGTGGTTAGAAACACATTGGTCAGAAACACAGTGGTTAGAAACACGGCGGTCATAAACACACTGGTCATAAACACAATGGTCAGAAAAACAGTGGTCATAAACACAGTGGTCAGAAACACATTGGTCAGAAACACACTGGTCGGGAACACAGTGGTCCAAAACACATTGGTCAGAAACACACTGGTCAGAAACATACTGGTCAAAAACACACTGGTCAGAAACACAGTGGTCAGAAACACACTGATCAGAAACACAGTGGTCAGAAACACAGTGTTCAGAAACACAGTGGTCAGAAACACAGTGGTCAGAAACCCACTGCTCAGAAACACACTGGTCACAAACACAGTGGTCAAAAACACAATGGTCAGAAACACAGGGGTCAGAAATACACCAGTATGGAACACACTAGTCAGAAGCACACTGGTCAAAAACACAGTGGTCAGAAACACACTGGTCATAGACACAGTGGTCAGAACCACAGTGGTCAGAGACACAGTGGTCAGAAACACAGTGGTCAGAAACACTGTGGTCAGAAACACAGTGGTCAGAAACACACTGGTCACAAACACACTGGTCAGAAACACATTGGTCAGAAACACACTGGTCAGAAACACAGTGGTCAGAAACACCGATGTCTGAAACACAGTGGTAAGAAACACAGTGGTCAGAAACACAGTGGTCAGAAACACACTGGTCAGAAACACAGTGGTCAGAAACACAGTGGTCAGAAACACGGTGGTCAGAAACACACTGGTCAGAAACATAGTGGTCACAAACGCAGTGGTCAGAAGCACAGTGGTCAGAAACACACTGGTCAGACACAAAGTGGTCAGAAACACGGTGGTCAGAACCACAGTGGTCAGAAACATACTGGTCAGAAAAACACTGGTCAGACACACAGTGGTAAGAAACACACTGGTCAGAGGCACACTGGTCAGAAACACAATGGTCAGAAACAATGTGGTCAGAAACACAGTGGTCAGAAAGACACTGGTCAGAAACACAATGGTCAAAAACACGGTGGTCATAAACACAGTGGTCAGAAACACAATGGTCAGAAACACGGTGGTCAGAAACACATTGGTCAGAAATAGACTGGTCAGGAACGCAGTGGTCAGAAACACACTGGTCAAAAACACAGTGGTCAGAAACACAGTGGTCAGAAACACAGTGGTCAGAAACACAGAGCTCAGAAACACAGTGGTCAGAAACACAGTGGTCAGAAACACGGTGGTCAGAAACACACTGGTCAGAAACACAGTGGTCAGAAACACACTGGTCAGAAAAACATTGGTCAGAAACACACTGGTCAGAAACACAGTGGTCAGAAACACCGATGTCAGAAGCACAGTGGTGAGAAACACACTGGTCAGAAACACAGTGGTCAGAAACACACTGGCCAGAAACACAGTGGTCAGAAACACAGTGGTCAAAAATACAGTGGTTAGAAACACACTGGTCAGAAACATAGTGGTCACAAACGCAATGGTGAGAAGCACAGTGGTCAGAAACACAGTGGTCAGAAACAAAGCGGTCAGAAACACACAGGTCAGAAACACAGTGGTCAGAAACATAGTGGTCAGAAAAACACTGGTCACAAACACAGTGGTCAGAAACACACTCGTCAGAAACACACTCGTCAGAAACACACTGGTCATAAACATACTGGGCAGAAACACGGTGGTCAGAAACACAGTTGTCAAAAAAACAGTGGTCAGAAACACACTGGTCAGAAACACACTGGTCAGAAACACACTGTTCAGAAACACAGTGGTCGGAAACACAGTGGTCAGAAACACAGTGGTAAAAAACTCACTGGTCGAACGCACAATGGTCTAAAACACACTGGTCAGAAACACAGTGGTCAGAAACAAAGTGGTCAGGAACACAGTTTTCATAAACACAGTGGTTAGAAATACAGCGGTCAGAAACACACCGGTCAGAAACACACTGGTCAGAAATACAGTGGTCAGGAACATAGTGGTCAGAAACACACTGGTCAGAAACACACTAGTCAGAAAGGCACTGGTCAGAAGCACACTGGTCAGAAACACAGTGCTCAGAAACACAGTGGTCTGAAACACAGTGGTCAGAAACACTGTGGTCAGAAACACAGTGGTCAGAAACACAGTGGTCAGAAACCCACTGGTCAGAAACACAATGGTCAGAAACACAGTGGGCAGACACATTGGTCAGAAACACACTGGTCAGAAACACAGTGGTCCGAAACACTGTGGACAGAAACACACTCGGTCAGAATTACAGTGGTCATAAACACAGTGGTCAGAAACACCGTGGTCTGAAACACAGTGGTCAGAAAAACACAGGTCAGGAACACAGTGGTCAGAAACACAGTGGTCAGAAACACACTGGCCAGAAACAGAGTGGCCAGAAACACAGTGGTCAGAAACACACTTGTCAGAAACACATTGGTCATAAACACACTGGGCAGAAACACGGTGGTCAGAAGCACAGCTGTCAAAAACACGGTGGTCAGAAACACACTGGTCAGAAACACACTGGTCAGAAACACACTGGTCAGAAACACAGTGGTCAAAAATGTTGTTCTTCTATGCCCCATGGCCACTGCTATGGGTTGACGGACAGGTTGGGCATGCACTGCTCCCTTGGAGTAAGTCCCCCAAACCTTGTTCGTGGTGCAAGTCCAAGCGAGACACCAGAAGTGTAGCGCAACGGATAGCATATTGGACTTAGGGACAACAGGTCCTGCGATCGAGCCTTGATGTGCGCAGGAGGTTTTTTGACCTTCTAGCACAGGGGAAGTTTCTTAGACATTTCTCCATGCATGAGGAGAGTGCGCCACTTGGCGGTCAGTGGATGCGCCAATTGGCGGACTGGTGAGGTGGT
>SZWC01003287.1:61164-78765 GCA_023375785.1 Penium margaritaceum | reverse complement strand
GGACTGCAAGCCCATCAGCACCCCCATGCCCTCCGACTGCAAGCTCTCCTCCTCCATGTCACCAAGCAACGAGGCAGACCGGCGGGAGATGCAAAAAATTCCATACCAGTCCGCCGTCGGATGCCTCATGTATGCAATGGTGGGAACACGACCTGACATTGCTTTTGCAGTGGGTCAGGTGAGCAGGTTTGTGGCCAACCCTGGGCCAGAANTTTGTTTGTCTTCTCAACGGTGGTGCGGTCTCATGGGCAAGCAGGAAGCAGGACTGCGTCTCGCTTTCTACTGCTGAGGCGGAGTACATTGCACTCTCCGAAGTTTGCAAGGAAACACAGTGGCTTCGCAGTTTGCTTGATGAGATCAAGGCACCACAAGAGGAGGCAACGGTCATCCGCATCGAAAACCAAAGTGCCATGGCTATGGCAGAGGACGACATGATCTCCCGGCGTACAAAGCACATCGATATTCGGTACCACTACTCACGTGACCTTATCGCCAGTGTGTCGTGGAACTGGAGCACGTCGCAACCAAGAAAATGCTTGCGGACTTCTTGAAAAAGCTGCTAGACAGCGACTTGCATGTTGCATGTGCTCGAGGAGTCGGCATGGTGGATGCAAGAGATGAGAACTAAAGACCAAGAAAACTGACATGCACAAACACAACCTAGAGCTACAGATTCATGCCAAAGAAAACTACCACAGCAGGTGGCCTACGGTGCAAGGGAGAGATTGTTGTTCTTCTATGCCCCATGGCCACTGCTATGGGTTGACGGACAGGTTGGGCATGCACTGCTCCCTTGGAGTAAGTCCCCCAAACCTTGTTCGTGGTGCAAGTCCAAGCGAGACACCAGAAGTGTAGCGCAACGGATAGCATATTGGACTTAGGGACAACAGGTCCTGCGATAGAGCCTTGATGTGCGCAGGAGGTTTTTTGACCTTCTAGCACAGGGGAAGTTTCTTAGACATTTCTCCATGCATGATGAGAGTGCGCCACTTGGCGGTCAGTGGATGCGCCAATTGGAGGACTGGTGAGGTGGTTTGGAGTGACCACCCCAAAAGTGTCACTGCCCACAGACCTTAGAAGCCAGGCCTAGGACTATATGTACCAGGCTCATTCCTCATTCTAATTACACAATCTGGCCTTAGATGCTCCTCACAGAGTTGTCCAACTAAGGAACAGTATAAAGAAGACACTGGTTGGTCTAAGCCCCAGGAGTTAATCTTTGACTAGCACCTCGCGTGAAAGTGACCAAGTGTTAAGTGGACACAGTTGCTAGCAAGTGATTGCCTAGGAACTGCTCAGTGTGGAACCGTGATCCTGAGGGTGATATCGTCTCCTAGCTGAAATGCTAGGAGCGGACGGCAGGTGCTATTGTGTCGGCCCTGTTTTCTAGTCCGTTTGCCTCAGGCCGGTTGACAAGAAACACAGTGGTCAGAAACACAGTTATAAAAAAACTCACTGGTCAGACGCACAATGGTCAGAAACACAGCGGTCATAAACACAGAGGTCAGAAACAAAGTGGTCAGAAACACAGTGGTCATAAACATAGTGGTTGGAAACACAGCAGTAAGAAACACACCGGTCAGAAACATACTGGTCAGAAACATAGCGGTCACAAACACAGTGGTCAGAAACACACTCGGTCAGAAACACAGTGGTCAGAAAAGCAGTGGTCAGAAACACCCTGGTCAGAAACAAAGTGGTCAGAAAAACACTGGTCAGCAACGCACTGGTCAGACACACAGTGGTCAGAAACATACTGGCCAGAAACAGAGTGGCCAGAAACACAGTGGTCAGAAACACAGTGGTCAAAAACACACTGGTCAGAAACACAGTGGTCAGAAACACAGTGGCCGGAAACACACTGGTGTGGAGCACAGTGGTCAGAAACACAGTGGTCACAAACACACTGGTCAGAAACACACTGGTCGGAAAGACACAGGTCAGAAACACACTGGTCATAAACACAGTGGTCAGAAACACCCCGGTCAGAAACACACCGGGCAGAAACACACTTGTCAGAAAGACAGTGGTCATAATCACAGTGGTCAGAAGCACAGTGGTCAGAAACACACTGGTCGGAAACACACTGGTCAGAAACACACTGGTCAGAAACACACTGGTCAGAAATACACTGGTCAGAAACACGGTGGTCAGAAATACAGTGGTCAGAAACACCCCGGTCAGAAACACACCGGTCAGAAACACACTTGTCAGAAACACATGGGTCATAAACACAGTGGTCAGAAGCACAGTGGTCAGAAACACAATGGTCAGAAACACACTGGTCAGAAACACACTGTTCAGAAACACACTGGTCAGAAACACTGTGGTCAGAAACACTGTGGTCATAAACACAGTGGTCACAAATACAGTGGTCACAAACACATTGGTCATAAACACACTGGTCAGAAACACAGTGGTCTGAAGCACAATGGTCAGAGACACACTGGTCAGAAACACAGCGGTTAGAAACACACTGGTCAGAAACACAGTGGTCAGAAACACACTGGTCAGAAACACACTGGTCATAAACACAGTGTTCAGAAACACACTGGTCATAAACACATTGGTCAGAAACATAGTGGTCAGAAATACAGTGGTCAGAACCACAGTGGTCACAAACACAGTGGTCAGAAACACAGTGGTCAGAAACCCGGTGGTCAGAAACACACTGGTCATAAACACAGTGGACAGAAATACAATGGTCAGAAACACAGGGATCAGATGCACACTGGTATGGAACATAGTGGTCAGATGCACACTGGTCAGAGACACAGTGGTCAGAAACACACCCGTCATAAACACAGTGGTCAGAAACACAGTGGTCATAATCACAGTGGTCAGAAACACGCTGGTCAGAAACACACTGGTCAGAAACACAGTGGTGAGAAACACACTAGTAAGAAACACAGTGGTCAGAAACACACTGGTCAGAAACACAGTGGTCAGAAACACAGTGGTCAGAAACACAGTGGTCAGAAACACACTGGTCAGAAACATAGTGGTCACAAACACAGTGGCCAGAAGCACAGTGGTCAGAAACACAGTGGTCAGAAACACAGTGGTCAGAAACACACAGGTCAGACTCACATTGGTCAGAAACATAGTGGTGAGAAACGCAGTGGTCAGAAGCACAGTGGTCACAACCACAGTGGTCAGAAACACAGTGGTCAGAAACACACAGGTCAGAAACACAGTGGTCAGAAACATAGTGGTCAGAAAAATCTGGTCAGAAACACGGTGGTCAGAAACACACTGGTCAGAAACACACTCGTCAGAAACACACTGGTCATAAACACACTGGGCAGAAACACAGTGGTCAGAAACACTGTTGTAAAAAACACAGTGTTCAGAAATACACTGGTCAGAAACACACTGGTCAGAAACGCACTGGTCAGAAGCACACTGGTCAGAAACACAGTGCTCAGAAACACAGTGGTCCGAAACACAGTGGTCAGAAACACGGTGGTCATAAACACAGTGGTCAGAAACACAGTGGTCATAAACACACTGGTCAGAAACACAATGGTCAGAAACGCAGTGGTCACACACACTGGTCAGAAACACACTGGTCAGAAACACAGTGGTCCGAAACACAGTGGTCAGAAACAGACTCGGTCAGAAACACAGTGGTCAGAAACACAGTGGTCAGATACACCCTGGTCAGAAACACAGTGGTCAGAAACACAGTGGTCAGAAACACAGTCGTCAGAAACACACTGGTCAGAAACACAGTGGTCATAAACACACCGGCCAGAAACAGAGTCGGCAGAAACACAGTGGTCAGAAACACAGTGGTCAGATACACCCTGGTCAGAAACACAGTGGTCAGAAACACACTGGTCAGAAACACAATGGTCAGAAACGCAGTGGTCACACACACTGGTCAGAAACACACTGGTCAGAAACACAGTGGTCCGAAACACAGTGGTCAGAAACAGACTCGGTCAGAAACACAGTGGTCAGAAACACAGTGGTCAGATACACCCTGGTCAGAAACACAGTGGTCAGAAAAACACTGGTCAGAAACACAGTGCTCATAAACACACCGGCCAGAAACAGAGTCGGCAGAAACACAGTGGTCAGAAACACAGTGGTCAGAAACACACTGGTCAGAAACACAGTGGTCAGAAACATAGTGGTCAGAAACACACAGGTGTGGAACACAGTTGTCAGAAACACAGTGGTCACAAACACACTGGTCAGAAACACACTGGTCAGAAACACACTGGTCACAAACACACTGGTCAGAAACACGGTGGTCAGAAACACAATGGTCAGAAACACCCACGTCAGAAACACTCTGGTTAGAAACGCACTGTTCAGAACACCGTGGTCATATTCACAGTGGTCATAAGCACGATGGTCAGAAACACAGTGGTCAGAAACACACTGGTCAGAAACACACTGGTCAGAAACACACTGGTCAGAAACACACTAGTCAGAAACACACTGGTCAGAAACACGGTGGTCAGGAACACAGTGGTCAGAAACACCCTGGTCAGAAACACACCGGTCAGAAACACACTGGTCAGAAACACAGTGGTCATAAACACAGAGGTCAGAAGCACAGTGGTCAGAAACACGGTGGTCAGAAACACACTGGTCAGAACCACACTAGTCACAAACACACTGGTCAGAAACACTTTGGTAAGAAACACACTGGTCCGAAACATACCGGTCAAAAACACTGTGGTCAGAAACACTGTGGTCAGAAACACAGTGGACAGAAACACAGTGGACAGAAACACATTGGTCAGAAACACACTGGTCAGAAACACACTGGTCATAAACACAATGGTCAGAAACACAGTGGTCAGAAAGCCATTGGTCAGAAACACACTGGTCAGGAACATAGTGGTCAGAAACACGGTGGTCAGAAACACACTGGTCAGAAACACACTGGTCATGAACACACTGGTCGGAAACACAGTGGTCAGAAACAATGTGTTCCTAAACACAGTGGTCAGAAACACAGTGGTCAGAAACACACAGGTCAGAAACACAGTGGTCAGAAACATAGTGGTCAGAAAAAACTGGTCAGAAACACGGTGGTCAGAAACACACTGGTCAGAAACACACTCGTCAGAAACACACTGGTCATAAACATACTGGGCAGAAACATGGTGGTCAGAAACACAGTTGTCAAAAACACAGTGGTCAAAAACACACTGGTCAGAAACACTCTGGTCAGAAACACACTGGTCAGAAACACACTGGTCAGAAACACAGTGGTCAAAAACACAATTTTAAGAAACTCCCTGGTCAGACGCACAATGGTTAGAAACATACTGGTCAGAAACACAGTGATCAGAAACAAAGTGGTCAGAAACACAGTGGTCATAAACACAGTGATCAGAAACACAGTGTTCAGAACACACCGGTCAGGAACACAGTGGTCAGAAACACAGTGGTCAGAAACACAGTGGCCAGAAACACACTGGTCAGAAAAACACTAGTCAGAAACGCAATGGTCAGAAACGCAGTGGTCGGACACACTGGTCAGAAACACACTGGTCAGAAACACAGTGGTCCGAAACACAGTGGTCAGAAACAGACTCGGTCAGAAACACAGTGGTCAGAAACACAGTGGTCAGAAACACCCTGGTCAGAAACACAGTGGTCAGAAAAACACTGGTCAGCAACACACTGGTCAGAAACACAGTGGTTAGAAGCACACTGGCGAGAAACAGAGTGGCCAGAAACACAGTGGTCAGAAACACAGTGGTCAGAAACACATTGGTCAGAAACACAGTGGTCAGAAACACAGTGGTCAGAAACACACTGGTGTGGAACACAGTTGTCAGAAACACAGTGGTCACAAACACACTGGTCAGAAACACACCGGTCAGAAACACACAGGTCAGAAACACATTGTTCAGAAACACGGTGGTCAGAAATACAGTGGTCAGAAACAACCTCGTCAGAAACACACTGGTCAGAAACGTACTGTTCAGAACACTGTGGTCATATTCACAGTGGTCATAAGCACGGTGGTCAGGAACACACTGGTCGAAAACCCACCGGTCAGAAACACACTGGTCAGAACACACTGGTCAGAAACATACTGGTCAGAAACACACTGGTCAGAAACGTTGTGGTCAGAAACACTGTGGTCATAAACACAGTGGTCATAAACACGGTGTTCAGAAACTCACTGGTCAGAAACACATTGGTCAGAAACACTGTGGTCAGAAATACAGTGGTCAGAACCACAGTGGTCAGAAACACACTGGTCAGAAACACACTGGTCAGAAACACACTGGTCAGAGGCACCTTGGTCAGAAACACAGTGGTCAGAAACAATGTGGTCAGAAACACAGTGGTCAGAAACACACTGGTCAGAAACACAATGGTCAGAAACACTGTAGTCACTAACATAGTGGTCAGAAACTCGATGGTCAGAAACACACTGGTCAGAAACACAGTGGTCAGAAACACAGTGGTCAGAGACACAGTGGTCAGAAACACAGTGCTCAAAAACACTGTGGTCAGAAACACAGTGTCCAGAAACACACTGGTCAACAACAATGTGGTCAGGAACACAGTGGTCAGAAACACAGTGGTCAGAAACACACTGGTCAGAAACACACTGGTCAGAAACACAGTGGTCAGAAACACAGTGGTCCGAGACACACTGGTCGGAAACACAGTGGTCAGAAACGCAGTGGTCAGAAACAGTGTGGTCTGGAACACGGTGGTCAGAAACACACTGTTCAGACACACAGTGGTCAGAACTACAGTGGTCAGAAACAGAGCGGTCAGATGCACAGTGGTCAGAAAGACACTGGTCAGAAACTTAGTGGTCAGAGACACCCTGGTTAGAAACACACTGGTCAGAAACACAGTGGTCAGAAACACACTGGTCAGAAACACTGTGGTCAGAAACACAGTGGTCAAAAACACACTGGTCAGAAACATACTCGTCCGAAACAAAGTAGTAAGAAACACAGTAATCAGAAACACAGTGGTAAGAAACACACTGGTCATAGAAACAGACGTCAGAAACATGATGGCCAGAAACACACTGGTCAGAGACACAGTGGTCAGAAACATAGTGGTCACAAACACAGTTATCAGAAACACATTGGTCAGAAAAAAAGTGGTCAGAAACACAGTAGTCAGAAACACAGTGGTAAAAAACACAGTGGTAAAAAACACATTGGTCATAGAAACACTTGTGTGAAACACGATGGTCAGAAATATAGTGGTCATAAACACAGTTGTCTGAAAACCACTGGTCAGAAACACAGTGGTCAGAAACATGGTGGTCAGAAGCACAGTGGTCGGAAACACGGTGGTCAGAAAGACAATGGCAAGAAACACACTGGTCAGAAACACAGTGGTCATAAACACACTGGTCAGAAACACAGTGGTCAGAAACATAGTGGTCAGAATCACAGTGGTAAGGAACATGGTGGTCAGAAACGCAGTGGTGAGAAACACACTGGTCAGAAACACACTGGTCAGAAACACAGTGGTCATAAACACAGTGGTCAGCAACACTCTGGTCAGAAACACACTGATCAGAAACACACTGGCCAGAAACAGAGTGGCCAGAAACACAGTGGTCAGAAACAGAGTGGTCAGAGACACATTGGTCAGAAACACGGTGGTCAGAAACACATTGGTCAGAAACACACTGGTGTGGAACACAGTGGTCAGAAACACGGTGGTCACAAACACACTAGTCAGAAACACACTGGTCACAAACACACTGGTCAGAAACACACTGGTCAGAAACACGGTGGTCGGAAACACAGTGGTCAGAAACACGGTGGTCAGAAACACACTGGTCAGAAACACACTGGTCATAAACACACTGGTCAGGAACACACTGGTCAGGTACATACTGGTCAGAAACACACTCGTCAGAAACACTGTGGTCAGAAACACTGTGGTCATAAACACAGCGGACACAAACACAGTGGTCAGCAACACACTGGTCAGAAACACACTGGTCATAAACACAGTGTTCAGAAACACACTGGTCAGAAACACATTGGTCAGAAACACAGTGGTCAGAAAAACAGTGGTCAGAACCACGGTGGTCAGAAACACACTTTTCAGAAACACAGTGGTCACCAACACACTGGTCAGAGGCACACTGGTCAGAAACACATTGGTCAGAAAGAATGTGGTCAGAAACACAGTGGTCAGAAACAGACTGGTCAGAAACACAATGATCGGAAACACGGTAGTCGTAAACACAGTGGTCAGAAACACAATGGTCAGAAACACAATGGTCAGAAACACATTGGTCAGAAACACACTGGTTCAGAACACAGTGGTCAGAAACACACTGGTCAGAAACACACTAGTTAGAAGCACACTGGTCATAAACAGACTGGTCAGAAACACAGTGGTCAGAAACAATGTGGTCCTAAACACAGTGGTCAGAAACACAGTGGTCAGAAGCACACGAGTCAGAAACACACTGGTCAGAAACACAGTAGTCAGAAACACAGTGGTCAGAGACACACTGGTCAGAAACACAGTCCTCAGAAACACAGTGGTCAGAAACACAGTGGTCAGAAACACACTGGTTAGCAACACTGTGGTGGGGAACTCAGTGGTCAGAAACACAGTGGTCAGAAATACACCGGTCAAAAACACACTGGTCAGAATCACAGTGGTCAGAAACACAGTGGTCCGAGATGGACTGGTCGGAAACACAGTGGTCAGAAACACAGTGGTCAGAAACACAGTGGTCAGAAACACTGTGGTCAGAAACATGGTGGTCAGAAACACACTGGTCAGACACTCAGTGGTCAGAAACACAGTGGTCAGATATGAGTGGTCAGAAAGACACTGGTCAGAAACTTAGTGGTCTGAAACACACTGGTCAGAAACACACTGGTCAGAAACACAGTGGTCAGAAACACAGTGGTCAGAAACACTGTGGTCAGAAACATGGTGGTCAGAAACACACTGGTCAGACACTCAGTGGTCAGAAACACAGTGGTCAGATATGAGTGGTCAGAAAGACACTGGTCAGAAACTTAGTGGTCTGAAACACACTGGTCAGAAACACACTGGTCAGAAACACATTGGTCAGAAACACCCTGGTCAGACACACAGTGGTCAGAAACACAGTGGTCAGAAACACACTGGTCAAAACCATACTCGTCCGAAACAAAGTGGTAAGAAACACAGTGGTCAGAAACACAGTGGTCAGAAACTCACTGGCCATAAACACAGTGGTTAGAAACACGATGGTCAGAAACACACTAGTCAGAAACATAGTGGTCAGAAACATAGTGGTCAGGAACACACTTGTCAGAAACACATTGGTCAGAAACAGAGTGGTCAGAAACACAGTAGTCAGAAACACAGTGGTAAAAAACACAGTGGTCAAGAACACATTGGTCATAGAAACACTTGTCTGAAACACGACGGTCAGAAATACACTGGTCAGAAACACAGTTGTCACAAAAACACTGGTCAGAAACACAGTGGTCAGAAACACGGTGGTCAGAAACACAGTGGTCAGAAACACAGTGGTCAGAAACACAGTGGTAAGAAACACACTGGTCAGAAATACAGTGGTCATAAACACACTGGTCAGAAACACGGTGGTCAGAAACACACTGGTCAGAAACACAGTGGTCATGAACATGGTGGTGAGAAACACAGTGATTAAAAACACACTGGTCGGAACACACTGGTCAGAAACATAGTGGTAAAAAACACAGTGGTCAGCAACACACTGGTCAGAAACACACTGGTCAGAAACACAGTAGTAAGATCCGCACTGGTCAGAATCACGGTGGTCAGACACACAGTGGTCAGAAACACGCTGGTCAGAAACACCATGGTCACAAACACAGTGGTCTGAAACACACTGGTCAGAAACACACTCGTCAGAAACACAGTAGTCAGAAACACAGTGGTCAGAAACACTGTGGTCAGAAACACGGTGGTCAGAAACACAGTGGTCAGAAACACAGTGGTCGGAAACAAAGTGGTCAGAAACACACTGGTCAGAAACACAGTGGTCAGAAACACAGTGGTCAGAAACACACTGGTCAGAAACACAGTGCTCAGAAACACAGTGGTCAGAAACAAAGTGGTCAGAAACACACTGGTCAGAAACACAGTGGTCAGAAACACAGTGGTCAGAAACACACTGGTCAGAAACACAGTGCTCAGAAACACAGTGGTCAGAAACAAATTGGCCATAGACACACTTGTCTGAAACACTATGGTCAGAAACACAGTGCTCAGCAACACAGTTGTAAGAAAAACACTGGTCAGAAACACAGTGGTCATAGACACACTTGTCAGAAACACTATGGTCAGAAACACAGTGCTCAGCAACACAGTTGTAAGAAAAACACTGGTCAGAAACACAGTGGTCAGAAACACGGTGGTCATAAACACAGTGGTCAAAAACACAGTGGTCAGAAACACAGTGGTAAGGAACACAGTGGTCAGAAACAAATTGGCCATAGACACACTTGTCTGAAACACTATGGTCAGAAACACAGTGCTCAGCAACACAGTTGTAAGAAAAACAGACACACTTGTCAGAAACACTATGGTCAGGGTGGTCAGAAACACAGTGGTCAGAAACACACTGGTCAGAAACACACTGGTCAGAAACACAGTGGTCAGAAACACAGTGGTAAGGAACACAGTGGTCAGAAACAAAGTGGCCATAGACACACTGGTCTGAAACACTATGGTCAGAAACACAGTGCTCAGCAACACAGTTGTAAGAAAAACACTGGTCAGAAACACAGTGGTCAGAAACACGGTGGTCATAAACACAGTGGTCAAAAACACAGTGGTCAGAAACACAGTGGTAAGGAACACACCGGTCACAAACACAGTGGTCATAAACACACTGGTCAGAAACACAGTGTTCAGAAACACATTGGTCAGAAACACTGTGGTCAAAAACACGGTGGTTAGAAACGCAGTGGTCAGAAACACACTGGTCATAAACACACTGGTCAGAAACACAGTGGTCATAAACACAGTGGTCAGAAGCACACTGGTCAGAAACACACTGGTCAGAAACACAGTGGTCAGATCCACAGTGGTCAGAACCACGGAGGTCAGAAAGACACTGGTCAGAAACACGCTGGTCGGAAACACAGTGGTCCGGAACACAGTGGTCAGAAACACCCTGGTCAGAAACACACTCGTCAGAAACACAGTGGTCAGAAACACAGTGGTCACAAACACTGTGGTCAGAAACACACTGGTGAGAAACACAGTGGTCAGAAACACAGTGGTCAGAAACACACTGGTCAGAAACACAGTGGTCAGAAACGCAATGGTCCGAAACACAGTGGTCAGGAACACAGTGGTCAGAAACGCAGTGGTCAGAAACACACAGGTCAGAGACACATTGGTCAGAAACACAGTGGTCATAAACACAGTGGTCAGAAACAAACTGTTCAGAAATACACTAGTCAGAAACACAGTAGTCAGATCCATACTGGTCAGACGCACAGTGGTCAGAAACACAGTGGTGAGAAACACACTGGTCAGATTCACAGTGGTCAGGAACACAGTGGTCAGAAACACACTGGTCAAAAACACACCCGTCAGAAACACAGTAGTCATAAACACAGTGGTCAGAAACACAGTGGTCAGAAACACAGTGGTCAGAAACACGCTGGTCATAAAAACACGGGCCAGAAACACAGTGGTCAGACACACAGTGGTCAGAAACACACTGGTCAGAAACACAGTGGAACGAAACACATTGGTCAGAAACTCAGTGGTCAGAAACACACTGGTCAGGAAAACATTGGTCAGAAACACAGTGGTCAGAAACACCCTGGTCAGAAACACACTGGTCAACAAAACAGTGGAAAGAAACACAGTGATCACAAACACAGTGGTCAGAAACGCAGTGGTCAGAAACATAGAGGTGAGAAACACATTGGTCAGAAACACAGTGGTCAGAAACACACTGGTAAGAAACACAGTGGTCAGAAACACAGTGGCTAGAAACACACTGGTCAGAAACACAGTGGTGAGAAACAAAGTGGTCACAAACACAGTGTTCATTAACACAGTCGTTAGAAACACAGTGGTCAGACACACATCGGTCATAAACACAGTGGTCTGAAACACAGTGGTCAGACACACAGTGGTCAGAAACACGGTGATCACATACACAGTGGTCAGATACACAGTGTTCAGAAACACAGTGGTCAGAAACAAAGTGGTCAGAAACTCAATGGTCAGAGACAAAGTGGTCAGAAACACAGTGGTCAGAAACAAACTCGTCAGAAACACACTGGTCAGAAACACAGTGGTCACAAACACAGTGGTAAGAAACACAGTGGTCATAAGCACACTGGTCAGAAACACCGCGGTCAGAAACACACTGTTGAGAAACACCCTGGTCAGAAACACAGTGGTAAGAAAAACAGTGGTCAGAAACACAGTGGTCAGAAACACACTGGTCAGAAATACACTCATCAGAAACACAGTGGTGAGAAAGACAGTGGTCGGAAACACAGTGGTCAGAAACACAGTGGTTAGAAACACAGTGGTCAGAAACACACTGGTCAGAAAAAACACTAGTCAGAAACACTGTGGTCAGACACACAGTGGTCAGAAAAACAGTGGTCAGAAACACACTGGTCATAAACACACTGGTCAGAAACACAATGGTCAGAAACAGAGTGGTCAGAAACACAGTGGTCAGAAACACAGTGGTCAGAAACACTGTGGTGATTAACACATTGGTCAGAAACACAGTGGTCAGAAACACACTGGTCAGAAACTCAGTGGTCAGAAACACACTGGTCAGAAATACACTGGTCAGAAACACGGTGGTCAGAAACACAGTGGTCAGAAATTCCCTGGTTAGAAACACACCGGTGAGAAACACAGTGGTCAGACACATAGCGGTCAGAAACACAGTGGTCAGAAACACAATGGTCATAAACACAGTGACCAGATACACAGTGGTCAGAAATACAGTGGTTAGAAACACAGTGGTCAGAAACACACTGGTCAGAAACACACTTGTCAGAAACACACTGGTCATAGACACTGTGGTCAGTAACACTGTGGTCATAAACACAGTGGACAGAAATACAGTGGTCAGAAAAACCCAGTGGTCAGAAACACGATGGTCATAAACACAGTGGTCACAAACACACTGGTCTTAAACACACTGGTCATAAACACAGTGGTCAGAAACACACTAGTCAGAAACACACTGGTCTTAAGCACAGTGTTAAGAAACACACTGGTCAGAAACACATTGGTCAGAAACACAGTGGTCAGAACCACTGTGGACAGAAACACACTGGTCAGAAACACAGTGGTCAGAAACACACTGGTTAGAGGCACACTGGTCAGGAACACAGTGGTCAGAAACATTGTGGTCAGAAACACAGTGGTCAGAAACACACTGGTCAGAAACACAATGGTCAGAAACACGGTAGTCATAAACACAGTGGTCAGAAACACAATGGTCAGAAACACGGTGGTCAGAAACACATTGGTCAGAAACACACTGATAAGGAACACAGTGGTCAAAAACACACCGATCAGAATCACACTGGTCAGAAACACACCGCTCATAAACACACTGGTCAGAAGAACAGTGGTCAGAAACACAATGGTCAGAAACACAGTGGTCAGAAACACAGTGTTCATAATCACAGTGGTCAGAAACACAGTGGTCAGAAACCCAGTGGTCAGAAACACACTGGTCATAAACGCAGTGGTCAGAAACACAATGGTCAGAAACACAGGGGTCAGAAACACACTGGTATGGAACACACTGGTCAGAAGGAAACTGGTCAGAAACACAGTGGTCAGAAACACACTGGTCATAAACACAGTGGTCAGAAAAACAGTCGTCAGAAACACAGTGATCAGAAACTCAGTGGTTAGAAACACAGTGGTCAGAAACACGGTGGACAGAAACACACTGGTCAGAAACACAGTGGTCAGAAACACACTGGTCAGAAACACATTGGTCAGAAACACACTGGTCAGAAACACAGTGGTAAGAAACACCAATGTCAGAAACACAGTGGTGAGAGACACACTGGTCAGAAACACAGTGGTCAGAAACACACTGGTCAGAAGCACAGTGGTCAGAAACACAGTGGTCAGAACCACAGTGATCAGAAACACACAGGTCAGAAACACATTGGTCAGAAACATAGTGGTCAGAAAAACACTGGTCAGAAACACAGTGGTCAGAAACACAGTCGTCAGAAACAGACTCGTCAGAAACACACTTGTCAGAGCCACACTGGTCAGAAACACAGTTGTCAGAAACACAATGGTCAGAAACTCAGTGGTCAGAAACACACTGGTTAGAAACATAGTGGTCAGAAACGCATTGGTCAGAAGCACAGTGGTCAGAAACACAGTGGTCAGAAACACAGTGGTCAGAAACACACAGGTCAGAAACACAGTGGTCACAAACATAGTGGGCAGAAAAACACTGGTCATAAACACAGTGGTCAGAAACACACTGGTCATAAACACACTCGTCAGAAACACACTGGTCATAAACACACTGGGCAGCAACACGGTGGTCAGAAACACAGATGTCTAAAACACAGTGGTCAGAAACACACTGGTCAGAAACACACTGGTCAGAAACACAGTGGTTAGAAACACAGTGGTCTGAAACACAGTTGTCAAAAACTCATTGGTCAGACGCACAATGGTCAGAAACACACTGGTTTGAAACACAATGATCAGAAACAAGGTGGTCAGAAACACAGTGGTCATAAACAAAGTGGTCAGAAACACACTGTTGAGAAACAGACCGCTCAGAAACACACTGGTTATAAGCACAGTGGTCAGAAACATAGTGGCCAGAAACTCACTGGTCAGAAACGCACTGGTCAGAAACACACTGGTCAGAAACACAGTGTTTAGAAACACAGTGGTCTGAAACACAGTTGTCAAAAACTCATTGGTGAGACGCACAATGGTCAGAAGCACACTGGTCAGAAACACAGTGCTCAGAAACACAGTGGTCCGAAACACAGTGGTCATAAACACAGTAGTCAGAAACACAGTGGTCAGAAACACAGTGGTCAGAAACACAATGGTCAGAAACGCAGTGGTCAGACACACTGGTCAGAAACACACTGGTCAGAAACACAGTGGTCCGAAACACAGTGGTCAGAAACACACTCGGTCAAAAACAAAGTGGTCAGAAACACAGTGGTCGAAAACACCCTGGTCAGAAACATAGTGGTCAGAAAAACACTGGTCAGCAACACAGTGGTCAGAAACACACTGGTCAGAAACACAGTGGTCATAAACACAGTGGTCATAAACACAATGGTCAGAAACACGGTGGTCAGAATCACACTGGTCAGAAACACACTGGTCAGAAACACACTGGTCAGAAACACTGTGGTCAGGAACACTGTGGTCATAAACACAGTGGACAGAAACACTGTGGTCAGAAACACAGTGGTCAGAAACACAGTGGTCAGAAATACAGTGGTCACAAACACACTGGCCATAAACACACTGGTCAGAAACATAGTGGTCAGAAACACACTGGTCAGAGGCACACTGGTCACAAACACAGTGGTCAGAAACACACTGGTCAGAAACACAGTGGTCAGAAACACACTGGTCATAAACACACTGGTCATGAACACTGTGTTCAGAAACACACTGGTCAGAAACACATTGGTCAGAATCACAGTGGTCAGAAATATAGTGTTCAGAACCACAGTGGTCAGAAACACACTGGTCAGAAACACAGTGGTCAGAAACACACTGGTCAGAGGCACGCTGGTCAGAAACACAGTGGTCAGAAACAATGTGGTCATAAACACAGTGGTCAGAAACACAATGGTCAGAAACACATTGGTCAGAAACACATTGGTCAGAAACACACGGGTCAGGAACACAGTGGTCAGAAACACAATGGTCAGAAACACAATGGTCAGAAACACAATGGTCAGAAACATAGTGGGCAGAAGCACAGCGGTCAGAAACACAATGGTCAGAAACAGAGTGGTCAGAAACACAGTGGTCAGAAATACAGTTGTCAAAAACACCCTGGTCAGAAACACAGTGGTCGAAAACACCCTGGTCAAAAACACAGTGGTCAGAAAAACACTGGTCAGCAACACAGTGGTCAGAAACACAGTGGTCAGAAGCACACTGGCCAGAAACAGAGTGGCCTGAAACACAGTGGTCAGAAACACAGTAGTCACAAACACACTGGTCAGAAACACGGTGGTCAGAAACACTGTGGTCAGAAACACACTGGTGTGGAACACAGTGGTCAGAAACACAGTGGTCACAAACACACTGGTCAGAAACACACTGGTCAGAAACACTTTGGTCAGAAACACACTGGTCAGAAACACGGTTGTCAGAAACACAGTGGTCAGAAACACCCTCGTCAGAAACACACTGGTCAGAAACACACTGGTCAGAAACACAATGGTCATAACCACTGTGGTCAGAAGCACAGTGGTCAGAAACACACTGGTCAGAAACACACCGGTCAGAAACTCACTGGTCAGAAACACGGTGGTCAGAAACACAGTGCTCAGAAACACCCTGGTCAGAAACACACCGGTCAGAAACACACTGGTCAGAAACACACTGGTCACAAACACAGTGGCCATAAACACAGTGGTCATAAACACAATGGTCAGAAACACGGTGGTCAGAAACACACTGGTCAGAAACACACTGGTCAGAAACACACTGGTCAGAAACACTGTGGTCAGAAAAACTGTGGTCATAAACACAGTGGACAGAAACACTGTGGTCAGAAACACACTGGTCAGAAACACAGTGGTCAGAAATACAATGTTCAGAACCACAGTGGTCAGAAACACACTGGTCAGAAACACAGTGGTCAGAAACACACTGGTCAGAGGCACGCTGGTCAGAAACACAGTGGTCAGAAACAATGTGGTCAGAAACACAGTGGTCAGAAACACACTGGTCAGAAACACAATGGTTAGAAACACGGTGGTCATAAACACAGTGGTCAGAAACACAATGGTCAGAAACACAGAGGTCAGAAACACATTGGTCAGAAACACACGGGTCAGGAACCCAGTGGTCAGAAACACACTGGTCAGAAACACACTGGTCAGAAACACAGTGGTCAGAAACATAGTGGTCAGATGCACAGCGGTCAGAAACACAATGGTCAGAAACAGAGTGGTCAGAAACACAGTGGTCAGAAAAAAAGTGGTCAGAAACACAGTGGTGAGAAACACATTGGTCAGAAACACAGTGGTCAGAAACACACTGGTCAGAAACACTGTGGTCAGAAACACAGTGGCTATGAACAAACCGGGCAGAAACACACTGGTCAGAAACACAGTGGTCAGAAATACAGTGGTCAGAAACACAGTGGTCAGAAACACAGTGGTCAGAAACACACTATTCAGAAACACACTGGTCAGAAACACACTGGTAATAAACACAGTTGTCAGAAACACAGTGGTCAGAAACACACTGGTCAGAGAACACTGGTCAGAAACACAGTGCTCAGAAACACAGTGGCTAGAAACACAATGGTCAGAAACACACTGGTGAGAAACAAAGTGCTCACAAACACAGTGGTCATAAACACAGTGGTCAGAAACACAGTGGTCAGACACACAG
>SZWC01003287.1:18826-31678 GCA_023375785.1 Penium margaritaceum | reverse complement strand
TGTGTTTCTGACCGCTGTGTTTCTGACCACTGTGTTTCTGACCAGTGTGTTTCTGACCACTGTGTTTCTGACCACTGGGTTTGTGACCAGTGTGTTTCTAACAACTGTGTTTCTGACCGCTGTGTATCTGACCACTATGTTTCTGACCACTGTGTTTCTGACCACTGTGTTTCTGACCACTGTGTTTGTGACCACTGGGTCTCTGACCACTGTGTTTCTGACCACTGTGTTTCTGACCCCCGTGTTTCTGACCACTGTGTGTCTGACCAGTGTGTTTCTGACCACTGCGTTCCTGACCACTCTGTTTCTGACCAGTGTGTTTCTGACCACCGTGTGTCTGAACGCTGTGTTTCTGACCACTGTGTGTCTGACCATTGTGTTTCTTACCAATGTGTTTCTAACCAGTGTGTTTCTGACCCGTGTGTGTCTGACCAGTATGTTTCTGACCACTGTGTTTCTGTCCACTGTGTTTCTGACCACTGTGTTTCTGACCAATGTATTCATGACCAATGTATTTCTGACCAGTGAGTTCCTGACCACTGTATTTTTGACCAGTGCGTTTCTGGCCACAGTGCTTCTGACGACTGTGTTTCTTACCAGTATGTTTCTTACCCCTGTGTTTCTGACCACTGTGTTTCTGACCGGTGTGTTTCTGACCACTGTGTTTCTGACCAGTGAGTTTCCGACCACTGAGTCTCTGACCACTGTGTTTCTGATCAGTGTGTTTCTGACCAGTGTGTTCCTGACAAGTGTGTTTCTGACCAGTGTGTTTATGACCACTGTGTTTCTAACCAGTGTGTTTCTGACCACCGTGTTTCTGACAACAGTGTTTCTTACCACTGTGTTTCTGACCACTGTGTTTCTGACCACTGTGTTTCTGACCAGTGTGTTTCCGACCACTGTGTCTCTGACCACTGTGTTTCTGATCAGTGTGTTTCTGACCACTGTGTTTCTTACCACTGTGTTTCTGACCAGTGTGTTTATGATCGGTGTGTTTCTGACAGCAGTGTTTCTGACCAATGTGTTTCTGACCACTGTGTTTCTGACCAGTGTCCTCCTGCCCACTGTGTTTATGACCAGTGTGTTTCTGACCACTGTGTTTCTGACCACTGTGTTTCTGACCACTGTGTTTCTGACCACTGTGTTTCTGACTACTGTGTTTCTGACCACTTTGTTTCTCACCACTGTGTTTATGACCAGTGTGTTTCTGACCAGTGTGTCTATGACCATTGTGTTTCTGGCCACTGTTTTTCTGACCACTGCGTTTCTGACCAGTGTGTTTCAGATACTTTGTTTCTGACCACAGTGTTTCTGGCCAGTGTGTTTCTGACCACCGTGTTTCTTACCACATTGCTTATGACCAATGTGGTTATGACCACTGTGTTTCTGAGCAGCGTGTTTCTGACCAGTGTGTTTCTGACCACTGTGTTTTTGACCGCTGTGTTTCTGACCACTGTGTTTCTGCCCACTTTGTTTCTGACCAGTGTGCTTCTGGCCACTGAGCTTCTCACCAATGTGTTTCTGACCAGGTAGTTTATGACCACTGTGTTTCTGAACACTGTGTTCCCGATCAGTGTGTTTGTGACCGCTATGTTTCTGACCAATGTGCTATGACCACCGTGTTTCTGACCACTGTGTTTCTGACCACTGGGTCTCTGACCACTGTGTTTCTGACCTCTGTGTTTCTGACCACAATGTGTCTGACCAGTGTGTTTCTAACTGTGTCTCTGACCGCTGTGTATCTGACCACTATGTTTCTGACCACTGTGTTTCTGACCACTGTGTTTCTGACCACTATGTTTCTGACCACTGGATCTCTGACCACTGTGTTTCTGACCTCTGTCTTTCTGACCACCGTGTTTCTGACCACTGTGTGTCTGGCCAGTGTGTTTCTGACCACTGTGATTCTGACCACTGTGTTTCAGACCAGTGTGTTTCTGACCATTGTGTGTCTGAACGCCGTGTTTCTGACCACTGTGTGTCTGACCACTGTGTTTCTAACCAGTGTGTTTCTGACCAGTGTGTTTCTGACCACGGTGTTTCTGACCACTGTGTTGTTGACCACTGTGTTTCTGACCATCGTGTTTCTGACCACTGTGTTTCTGACCAGTGTGTTCCTGATCACTGTGTTCCTGACCAGTGTGTTCCTGACCACTGTATTTCTGACCAGTGTGTTTGTGGCCAATGTGTTTATGACCACTGTGTTTCAGACCAGTGATTTTCTGACCACTGTGTTTCTGATCAATGTGTTTCTGACCAGTTTGTTCTTACCAGTGTGTTTCAGACCACTATGTTTCTGAAAACTGTGTTTCTGACCAGTGTGTTTATGACCACTGTGTTTCTGACTAGTGTGTTTCTGACCACTGTGTCTCTGACCACTGTGTTTCTGACCAGGGTGTTTCTGAACAGTGTGTTTCTGACCATTGTGTTTATGACCACAGTGTTCGGACCACTGTGTTTCTGGCCAGTGTGTTTCTCACCGGAGTGTTTCTGTCAGCTGTGTATTTGACCACTATGTTACTAACCACTGTGTTTCTGACCAGTGTATTTCTGACAGCTGTGTTCATGACCAGTGTGTTTCTAACCACTGTGTTTCTGACCAATGTGTTTCTGACAACTGTGTTTCTGACCACTGTGTTTCAGACCACGGTGTTTCTGACCACTTTGTTTCTGACCACCGTGTTTCTGACCACCGTGGTTCTGACTACTGTGTTTCTGACCACTTTGTTTCTGACCACTGTGTTTATGACCAGTGTGTTTCTTACCAGTGTGTTTATGGCTGCTGTGTTTCTAACCACTGTGTTTCTGACCAGTGTGTTTCTGGCCACTGAGTTTCTCACCAGTGTGTTTCTGACCAGTGTATTCATGACTACTGTGTTTCTGAACACTGTGTTTCTGAACAGTGTGTTTGTGACCACTGTGTTTCTGACCAGAGTGTTTATGACCATTGTGTTTCTGACCACTGTGTTTCTGACCAGTAACTTCTAACAATTGTGTTTCTTACTACTGTGTATCTTACCACTATATTTCTGACGACTGTGTTTCTGACCACAGTGTTTCAGACCACGATGTTTCTGACCACTGGGTCTCTGACTACTGTGTTTCTGACCGCTGTAATTCTGACCAATGAATTTATGACCACTGTGTGTCTGACCAGTGTGTTTCTGACCATTGTGTTTCAGATCACTGTGTTTCAGACCAGTGTGTTTCTCACCACTGTGTGTCTGAACGCTGTGTTTCTGACCACTGTGTGTCTTACCACTGTGTTTCTAACCAGTGTGCTTCTGACCAGTGTGTTTCTGACCACTGTGTGTCTGACCACTGTGTTGCTGACCACTGTGTGTCTGATCACTGTGTTTCTGACCACTGTGTTTCTAACCAGTGTGTTCCTGACCACTGCGTTTCTGACCAGTGTCTTTCTGACCACTGTGTTTCAGACCAGTGTGTTTCTGACCACTGTGTTTCTGACCACTGTGTTTCTGACCAGTGTGTTCTGACCACTGTGTTCCAGACCACTGTGTTTCTGACCGGTGCGTTTCTGACCACTGTGTTTCTGACCAGTGTGTTTCTTAACAGTGTGTCTGTGACCAATGTGTTTCTGACCAGTGCGTTTTTTACCACTGTGTGTTTCTTGTTGGCCTGAGGGTGAGTGTGCACCCTGGAGGGTCCCTAGTAGTGGCTGGTTCACACCACCAACTGTTTTTGGAGAGACTGAAACTATGGAGGCAACTGGTTCCAAGGATGGAAAAATCTGGTCAGAGAGTGAGGCAATTGTTTTGTCCTCGATTGGATGGGAATTAACACTTGATCAAGGCTCACAAGAAGTGACATTTTATAGCCACTGGTCTAAGCTTTCCAGAACACCAAAGCATGCCAGATTTGGAGCTTCCTAGCAGATTCTATGGCTTCTAGAGTGCTCCTTGGTAGGCTGTCCTTTTCCCACCTAGGAAGGCATCCCTTCCCTCCTCTAGAAGCTTCTGCCCCTTCCTAGATTCCTCAGCTTGCTTCTAGTAGTAGGGAAGGTGTCTAGAAGACCAAGACACCTCTAGATGCCTTGTAGGACAAGTCACCCCTTCTAGAAGGTGTGCCACCTTCCTGGACCCTCACCTNGCCTTCTAGAAACTTAAAGAGGAACTCTAGAGGTTGAGCTAGCTTCCTGGCATCTATTTTCTACCTCCCTTGAGGCAGGGCAGAATTTCATCTTGTGGGACTTGAACCCGGGCCCCTGCCTCTAGAGGTGGACACCATACACCACTAAGCCACTAAGGCTTGTCTTTTTGGTGTTCCTTTTTGGAGTCACTCCTGCCATGGTGAGGAGCGTCATTCCAACAATCTCCCCCTTGCGCATCACCCATGGCAGTCGTCCATGCTCAACCTATAACTGAGGAGACTTTCTCCTCATGGGAGGCGAGCTCACATTTTATTGCTCCCTCCCACTCAGCCCCATCCTTCTTGTGCAGGGCCTCCTTGAGGCTCCTCTTGCGCGAACCCAGTCCAAATGCCCTTGTCGACATCGTATCGTTTTGTCCTTCTTCGAACACGGCTGCTCGTGCGGGTTTGTTGAGGCGGCTGTTCTTGTTGCTGTCCCCTTTTGGCGCCATCCTCTCCAAGCGCCTGCTCCCCCTCTCTTGGAGACCTTGGAGACATCGGTCGACTCCCCGCCTCCACGTCCATCTCCGGTGCTTCGGACTCTTCATCTGAACTGGCCGCAACAAATTCTGCCGGTCGCCCATCCCTCGGACAATCCTCTCTGGCTGGTGCTGCTGCGAGGATGTCACCCTCGTTCACGTCCTCCGGCGTCTCCCCCTCAAGGAGTGGCATCCACTCCCCCCTCTTGGAGAGACCAGCCTCCTTGTCTGTCCAGCGGCTTTTCTCGTTGAATGTGACGTCGCGACTCCGCACAATCTGCTGCCTCATTGGGTCAAAGAGCCGATACGCCTTGCTTCCGCTCTCATATCCAAGGAAAATACACCGATGGGTACGCGGGTCCAGCTTGCTCCGTCCCTCACGTGCCTGCACCATTGCATGTGCAACACAACCAAACGTGCGGAGGTGACCCACCGCCTGCTTCCTCCCGCTCCACACTTCTTATGGCGTCTTCCACGCATTGCTCTCCTTGTCCTTCAGCGGCTTGGTCGGCATGAGATTCATGATGTACGCTGCTGTCCTTGCCGCCTCCGCCCAATACCGTTGTGTAAGGCCAGCGTTGCTCAACATGNGACCTCACTCTTCCGCTTCATTGGGTAGAGGTAGAGTTTCCGGCTGTGGTCATCGATGAAGGTGAGGAAGTAGCGAGCTCCGCCGATGGAGCTCTCAAGCGGTCCACACACATCTGTGTGTACCACGGCCAGTTTTGCCGATGCACACGTCCACTTGGCGACAAACGGCTGCCGAGTTGATTTGCCAATGATGCATGGCTCACACACGGTCTCCTTGGTTCCATCAAGGCCGCTGATTTGGACACCCCGCACCACTTCCCTCTTAGCCATCTCCTTCACGGTTGATGGAGAAATGTGGCAGAGTCGGTGGTGTCATAGGTCTAGGTCTCCTCAATCCTTCGTTGCAAGGTTGGCGGCGTTGGACCCCACCCGGCTGTTGAGGATCTTTGCACGTAGCAGGTACAAGTCGGCCTCCCTCTTGGCACGCGCAATCACCTCACCTTTGCCCTCTTTGCGGATGATGGCCTCCTTCTTCGTGAACAGCACCTCAAGTCCCTTGTCGGTAAGGCGGGTGACGGAGAGCAGGTTTGCCCCAAAGTTGGGCATATGCAGCACATTGTAGATTGTGCTCGTGACAGGTTTTCCATCCACAATTGACTCAATACGGACGTTACCCTCACCGGCGGCCACCTCTGTTTTTCCATTGGCCACCGTCATGCGTCTCTCCGAGGCAACGTAGGTGACAAATGCCGCCCTGTTGCATTGCGTGTGGCGGCCTGATCCGGAGTCGATTACGGCAACTCCGGGGTCCTTCAAGTTGGTGGAGTTGTACGCCATAAGGGCGTGCCCATCTTTCTTTCCCGCCCCGCTGCGACCGATCTGTTTTCTTCTTAGGACAGTTGCGCACGTAGTGGCTATCCTTGCCGCAGTTGAAGCACTCCTCCTTCTTGTCACCCTTCTTATTGCCCTGCTTGGCACCCTTCCACTTGTCGCCTCGGCCTCCACTTTGAGGATGAACCGTGTAAGCTGAAGTTGATGCCGCTGCACTCTCTCGACTGCCATGTCGCATCCACTCATTGCGCACGTACTCAGCAACCTTCGGGTACTTCAGCTCGTCGAAAGGCCAGCCACCAAGGACTGTGATCATGGGATTCCAACTGTCTGGCAAGGCCAGAAGGAGGATCATAGCTTGCAACTGAGAGTCGACCTCCCAACCCGTGGCCACGCACTTCGCTGCGAGGGACTCAATCTGCTGCATGATCTCCATGATGTTGTCGCCTTCGTTGGCTCGGAGGGTGACGAGCCATTTGAAGATGAAGAGCTGATTGGCAAGGTTGCTTGACTGGTAGATGGAGCAGAGTTTTGACCATGCGTCTGCGGCCAGGGTGCATCCTCGGATGTGCCCAAGTTGTGGTGGGCATAACGCGGACACAAGGAGCGCCAACGCCTTTTTGTTGCGCTTCTGGTATGCCTCCTTCACCTCAGCCGTTGCAGTCTCCGGCGGAGCGGTCTCATCACCTTTTACAAGCTCAAGCAGTCCCTTGTCGTCAAGGAAGACCTCAAATTGCCACCTCCACAAGGCGAATCCTGTCCCATCAAACTTAAGGACAGCGCAGCTGCTCTCTTGCTCGCTGGTTGCCATGTCTTGCTGTTGGAAGCGTGAAATCAAGCTGGCTTTGAACCCCTTAGAGGCGTGGGCCCATAACCCTTTGTTGGCCTGANATGGCAAAATCTGGTCAGAGAGTGAGGCAATAGTTTTGGCCTCAATTGGATGGGAATTAACACTTGATCAAGGCTCACAAGCAGTGGCATTTTATAGCCACTGATCTAAGCTTTCCAGAACACCAAAGCATGCCAGATTTGGAGCTTCCTAGCAGATTCTATGGCTTCTAGAGTGCTCCTTGGTAGGCTGTCCTTTTCCCACCTAGGAAGGCATCCCTTCCCTCCTCTAGAAGCTTCTGCCCCTTCCTAGATTCCTCAGCTTGCTTCTAGTAGGAGGGAAGGTGTCCAGAAGACCAAGACACCTCTAGATGCCTTGTAAGACAAGTCACCCCTTCTAGAAGGTGTGCCACCTTCCTGGACCCTCACCTTGCCTTCTACAAACTTAAAGAGGAACTCTAAAGTTTGAGCTAGCTTCCTGGCATCTATTTTCCACCTTCCTTGAGGCAGGGCAGAATTTCATCTTGTGGGACTTGAACCCGGGCCCCTGCCTCTAGAGGTGGACACCATAAACCACTAAGCCACTAAGGCTTGTCTTTTTGGTGTTCCTTTTTGGAGTCACTCCTGCCATGGTGAGGAGCATCAGTCCAACATTTCTGACTACCGTGTTTCTGACCAGTGTGTTTCTGACCAGTATGTTTCTGACAAGTGTGTTTTTGACCAGCGTAATTATGACCGCTGTGTTTCTGAACAGTTTGTTTCTCACCAGTGTGTTTCTGATCACTGTGTTTCTTACCACTGTGTTTCTGACCACTTTGTTTCTGACCAATGTGCTTATGACTAGTGTGTTTCCGACCACTGTGTTTCTGACCACTGTGTTTCGGACCACTGTGTTTCTGGCCAGTGTATTTATTACCGGTGTGTTTCTTAGGCTGTGTTTCTGACCACTGTGTTACTGACCACTGTGTTTCTGACCACTGTATTTATGACCACTGTGTTCACGACCAGTGTGTTTATAACCACTGTGTTTCTGACCAGTGTGTTTCTGACCACTGTGTTTCTGACCATTGTGTTTCTGACCAGTGTGTTTCTGACCACTGTGTTTCTAACCACTGTGTTATGACCACTGTGTTTCTGACCACTGTGTTTCTGACCACTCTGTTTCTGACCAGCGTGTTTATGACCAGTGTGCTTCTGACCACCGTGTTTCTGACCAGGGTGGTTCTGACCACTGTGTTTCAGACCAGTGTGTTTCTGACCTCTGTGTTTCTGACCAGTGTGTTTATGATCATTGTGTTTCTGACCGGTGTATTCATGACCACTGTGCTTCTGACCACTGTGTTTCTGACCACTGTGTTTCTGACCACTGTTTTTCTAACCAGTGTGTTTCTGACCAGTGTGTTTCTGACCATTGTGTTTCTGACCAGAGTGTTCATGACCACTGTGTTTCCGACCACTGTGTTTCTGACCACTTAGTTTCTTACCACTGTGTTTGTGATTACTAAGATTCTTACCACTGTGTTTCTGACCACTGTGTTTCTGACCACTGTGTTTCTCACCAATGTGTCTGACCACTGTGTTTCTGACCACTGTGTTTCTGACCAGTGTGTTTCTGACCACTGTGTTTCTGACGAGTGTGTTTCTGACCACTGTGTTGCTGACCAGTGTGTTTATGACCAGTGTGTTTCGGACCATTGTGTTTCTGACCACTGTGTTTCTAACCACTGTGTTTCTGACCACTGTGTTTCTGACCACTTTGTTTCTGACCACTGTGTTTGTGACCACTGTGTTTCGGACCACAGTGTTTCCGACCACTGTGTTTCTGACCAATGTATTTCTGACCACTGTGTTTCTGCCCACTGTGTTTATGACCAGTGTGTTTCTGACCACTGTGTTTCTGACCCATGTGTTTATCACCAATTTGTTTCTGACCACTGTGTTTCTGACCACTGTGTTTCTGACCAGGGTGTTTATGACCACTGTGTGTATGACCACTGTGTTTCTGACCAGTGTGTTTTTGACCAATGTGTTTCTGACCAGCTTGTGTCTGACCACTGTGTTTCTGACAACTGTGTTTCTGACCAGTGTGTTTCTGACCACTGTGTTCTTGACCACTGTATTTCTGAACACTGTGTTTTTGACCAGCGTGGTTTGGACAAATGTGTTTATGACCAGTGTGTTTCTGACCACTGTGTTTCTGACCACTGTGTTTCTGACCAGTGTGTCTTTGACCACTGTGTTCCTGACGAGTGTGATTCTAACCACTGTGTTTCTGACCACTGTGTTTCTGACCAGTGTGTTGCTGACCACTGTGTTTCTGGCGGCTGTGTTTCAGACCACTGTTTTTCTGACCACTGTGCTTCTGACCACTATGTTTCTGACAACTGTGTTTCTGTCCAGTGTGTTTCTGACCACTGTGTTTCTGACCGCTGTATTTCTGACCGGTGTCTTTCTGACCAATGTGTTTATGAACAGTGTGTTTATGACCACTGTGTTTCTGACCAGTGTGTTTCTGACCACTGTGTTTCTGACCACTGTGTATTAGACCACTTTTTTTCTGACCATTGTGTTTATGACCAGTGTGTTTATGACCAGTGTGTTTCTGACCACTGTGTTTCTGACCACTGCGTTTCTGACCACTGCGTTTTTGACCAGTGTGTTTCCGACCAATGTCTTTCTAACCAGTGTGTTTATGACCAATGTGTTTCTGACCACTGTGTTTATGACAACTGTGTTTATGACTACTGTGTTTCTGACCAGTGTGTCTCTGACATCGTGTTTCTGACCATTGTGTTTCTGACCACTGTGTTTCTTACCAGTGTGTTTCCGACCACTGTGTTTCTGACCACTGTGTTTCTGACGAGTGTGTTTCTGACCTCGTTGTTTCTGACCAGTGTAGTTCTGACCACTGTGTTTCTGACCAGTGAATTTATTACCACTGTACTTCTGACCTCTGTGTTTCTGACCAGTGTGTTTCTGACCAGTGTGTTTCTGACCAATGTGTTTCTGACCATTGTGTTTATGACCAATGTGTTTCTGACCACTGTGTTTCTGACCAGTGTGTTTCTGACCAGTGTGTTTATGACCACTGTGTATATGACCACCGTGTTTCTGACCAGTGTGTTTTTTACCACTGTGTTTCTGACCAGCGTGTGTCTAACCACTGTGTTTCTGACAACTGTTTTTCTGATCAGTGTGGTTCTGACCGCTGCGTTTTTTACCACTATTTTTCTGAACACTGCTTTTTTTACCAGCGTGGTTCTGACCAATGTGTTTCTGACCAGTCTGTTTCTAATCTCTGTGTTTCTGACCACTGTGTTTCTGACCACTGTGTTTCTGACCAGTGTATTTATGACAACTATGTTTCCGACCACTGTGTTTCTGACCACTGTGTTTCTGACCACTGTGTTTCTAACCAGTGTGTTTATAAACAGTGTGTTTCTCACCATTGTGTTTCTGACCACTGTGTTTCTGATCACTGTGTTTCTTACTACTGTGTTTCTTACCACTGTGTTTCTGACCACTATGTTTATGACCACTGTGTTTCGGACCAGTGTGTTTATGACCGCTGTGTTTCTGACCACTGTGTTTCTGACCACTGTATTTCTGACCACTAAGTTTCTGACCACTGTGTTTGTGACCAGTGTGTTTCTGACCACTGTGTTTATACCAGTGTGTTTCTGACCTCTGTGTTTCTGACCAGTGTGTTTCTGACCACTGTGTTTATGACCAGTGTATTTCTTACGACTATGCTTCTGACTACTGTGTTTCTCGCCACTGTGTTTCTGACCACTATGTTTCTAACTCGTGTGTTTCTGACCAGAGTGTTTTGGACCAGTGTGTTTCTAACCACTGTGTTTCTGACCACTGTGTTTCTGACCACTGTGTTTCTGACTATTGTGTTTGTGACCACTGTGTTTCTGACAACTGTGTTTCTGACCACTGTGTTTCCGACCACTGTGTTTCTGACCAATGTGTTTCTGACCTCCGTGTTTCTGACCAGTGTGTTTGACCACCGTGTTTCTGACCAGCGTGTGTCTGACCACTCTGTTTCTGGCAACTGTGTTTCTGACCAGTGTGTTTCTGACCACTGTGTTTCTGACCACTGTATTTCTGAACACTGTGCTTCAGACCAGCGTGGTTCTGACCAATGTGTTTATGGCCAGTGTGTTCCTGACCTCTGTGTTTCTGACCAGTGTGTTTTTGACCACTGTGTTTCTGACCAGTGTATTTATGACAACTGTGTTTATGACCACTGTGTTTCTGACCACTGTGTTTCTGACCACTGTATTTCTGAACACTGTGCTTCAGACCAGCGTGGTTCTGACCAATGTGTTTATGGCCAGTGTGTTCCTGACCTCTGTGTTTCTGACCAGTGTGTTTTTGACCACTGTGTTTCTGACCAGTGTATTTATGACAACTGTGTTTATGACCACTGTGTTTCTGACCACTGTGTTTCTGACCACTGTGTTTCTGACCACTGTGTTTCTGACCAATGTGTTTCTGACCAGTGTATTTGTGACCACTGTGTTTATGACCGCTGTGCTTCTAACCACACTGTTTCTGACCACTGTGTTTCTGACCACTGTGTTTCTGACCACTGTGTTTCTGACCAATGTGTTTCTGACCAGTGTATTTGTGACCACTGTGTTTATGACCGCTGTGCTTCTAACCACACTGTTTCTGACCACTGTGTTTCTGACCACTAAGGCCCTGACCACTGTGTTTGTGACCACTGTGTTTCTGACCACTGTGTTTCTGACCACTGTGTTTCTCACCAGTGTGTTTCTGACCAATGTGTTTCTGACCACTGTGTTTCAGACCAATGTGTTTCTGACCACTATCTTTCTGACCACTGTGTTTCTGACCACTTTGTTTCTGACCATTGTGTTTCGGACCATTGTGTTTCTGACCAGTGTGTTTCTGACCACTGTGTTTCTGACCAGTGTGTTTGTGACAACTGTGTTTCTGACCGCTGTGTTTCTGACCAGTGTCTTTCTGAAAAATGTGTTTATCACCAGTGTGTTTCTGACCACTGTGTTTCTGACCAGTGTGTTTCTGACAACTGTGTTTCTGACCACTTTGTTTCTATCCAGTGTGTTTCTGACCACTGTGTTTCTGACCACTGTGTTTCTGACCACCGCGTTTCTGACCAGTGTGTTTCTGACCAATGTGTTTCTGACCAGTCTGTTTCTGACCTCTGTGTTTCTGACCACTTTGTTTTTGACAACTGTGTTTATGACAACTGTGTTTCTGACCACTGTGTTTCTGACGAGTGTGTTATGACCACTTTGTTTCTGACCAGTGTGTTTGTGACAAGTGTGTTTCCGACCACTGTGTTGCTGACCACTGTGTTTCTAACCAGTGTGTTCCTGACTAGTGTGTTTCTGACCACTGTGTTTCTGACCACTCTGTTTCTGACCACTGTGTTTCTAACCACTGTGTTTCTGACCACTGTGTTTCTGACCAGTGTGTTTCTGACCACTGTGTTTCTGACCACTGTGTTTCTGACCACAGTGTTTCTGACCACTGTGTTTCTGACCAGTGTGTTTATAACCACCGTATTCCTGACCACTGTGCTTCTGACCACTATGTGTGTGACCACTGTGTTTCTGACCACTGCGTTTCTGACCAGTGTGTTTCTGACCAGTTTGTTTCTGACCATTGTGTTTTTGACCAGTGTGTTTCTGACCACTGTGGTTCTGACCACTGTATTTTGGACCAGTTTGTTTCTGACCAATCTGTCTGTGACCCCAGTGTTTATGAAGACTGTGTTTCTGACCAGTGTGTTCCTGACCAGTGTGTTCCTGACCACCGAGTTTTTGACCAGTGTATTTCTGACCAGTGTGTTTCTGACCACTGTGTTTCTGACCAGTGTGTTTCTGACCAGTGTGTTTATGACCACTGTGGTTATGACCACTGTGTTTCTGACCACTGTGTTTTTGACCAGTGTGTTTCTGACCAGTATGTTTATGACCAGTGTGTTTATGACCACTGTGTTTCTGACCACTGTGTTTCTGACCACTGTGTTTCT
>SZWC01003287.1:7192-18643 GCA_023375785.1 Penium margaritaceum | reverse complement strand
ACCACTGTGTTTCTGACCACTGTGTTTCTGACCACTGTGTTTCTGACCACTGTGTTTCTGACCACTGTGTTTCTGACCACTGTGTTTCTGACCACTGTGTTTCTGACCACTGTGTTTCTGACCATTGTGTTTCTGACCAGTGTGTTTCTGACCACTGTGTTTCTGACCACTATTTTCCTGACCACTGTGTTCTTTACCAGCGTGTTTCTGACCAGTGGGTTTCTGACCCTTTTGTCTCTAACCACTGTGTTTCTGACCACTTTGTTTCTGACCACTGTGTTTCCGACCAGTGTGTTTCCGACCAGTGTGTTTCCGACGACTGTGTTTCTGACTACTGTGTTTCTGACCACTGCATTTCTGACCAGTGTGTTTCTACCCACTGTGTTCCTGACCAGTGTGTTTCATACCACTGTTTTTCTGACCACTGTGTTTATGACCACTGTGTTTATGAAAACTGTGTTTCTGACCACTCTGTTTCTGACCAGCGTGTTTCTGACTATTGTGTTTCTGACCACTGTGTTTCTGACCAGTGTGTTTCTGACCACTGTGTTTCTGACCAGTGTGTTTCTGACCACTGTGATTCTGACCAGTGTGTTTCTGACCTCTGTGTTTCTGACTGGTGTGTGTCTGACCGCCGTGTTTCTGACCAGTTTACTTCTTACCACTGTGTTCATGACTACTGTGTTTCTGACCACCGTGTTTCTGACCACCGTGTTTCTAACCAGTGTGTTTCTGACCAGTCTGTTTCTGACCAGTGTGTTTCTGACCACTGTGTTTCTAACCACTATGTGTCTGACCACTGTGTTTCTGACCACTGTGTTTCTGACCATTGTGTTTATGACCACTGTGTTTCTGACCAGTGTGTTTCTAACCACTGTGTTTCTGACTACTGTGTTTCTGACCACTGTGTTTCTGACCACTGTGTTTATGACCACTGTTTTTGTGACCACTGTGTTTCTGACCACTGTGTTTCTGACCACAGTGTTTCGGACCACTGTGTTTCTGACCAATTTGTTTCTGACCACTGTGTTTCTGACCAGTGTGTTTATGACCACTGTGTTTCTCACCAGTGTGTTTCTGACCACTGTGTTTCTGACCACTGTATTTTTGACCACTGTGTTTCTGACCAGTGTGTTTCTGACCACTGTGTTTCTGACCAGTGTGTTTCTGACCAGTGTGTTTATGACCCCTGTATTTATGTCCTCTGTGTTTCTGACCAGTGTGTTTCTGACCACTGTGTTTCTGACCAGTGTGTATCTGACCACTGTGTTTTCGACCACTGTGTTTCTGACCAGTGTGTTTCTGGCCACGGTGTTTCTGACCACTGCGTTTCTAACCACTGTGTTTCTGACCACTGTGTTTATGCCCACTATGTTTCTGACCACTGTGTTTCTGACCACGGTGTTTATGACCACTGTGTTTCTGACCAGTGTGTTTCTGAGCCGTGTGTTTCTGACCACTGTGTTTCTCACCAGTCTGTCTCCGTCCACTGTTTTTCTGACCACTGTGTTTCTGACCACTGTGTTTCTGACCGGTGTGTTTCTGACCAGTGTGTTGATGACGGTGTGTTTCTGACCGGTGTGTTTCTGACCAGTGTGTTGATGACGGTGTGTTTCTGACCACTGTGTTTCTGACCAGTGTGTTTCTGACCACTGAGTTTCTGACAAGTGTCATTCTGACCAGTGTGTTTCTGACCACTGTGTTTCCGACCAGTGTGTTTCTAGACACTGTGTTTATGACCACTGTGTTTCTGACCACTTTGTTTCTGACCACTGTGTTTCTGACCACTGTGTTCCTGACCAGTGTGTTTCTGATCACTTTTTTTCTGACTACTGTGTTTCTGACCAGTGTGTTTCTGACCACGGTGTTTCTGACCACTGTGTTTCTGACCACTGTGTTTCTGACCACTGTGTTTCTGACCAGTGGGTTTCTGAGCCCTGTGTCTCTGACAAGTGTGTTTCCGACCAGTGTGTTTCTGACCACTGTGTTTATGAACACTGTGGTTATGACGAGTGTGTTTCTGACCACTGTTTTTCTGACCAGTGTGTTTCTGACCTATGCGTTTCTGACCACTGTGTTTCTGACCAGTGTGTTTCTGACCACTGTGTTTCTGAACGCTGGTTTTACACCACTGTGTTTCTGACCACTGTGTTTCTGACCAGTGTGTTTCTGACCAGTGTGTTTCTTACCACTGTGTTTCTGACCACTGAGTTTCTCACCACTGTGTTTCTGACCACTGTGTTTCTCACCACTGTGTTTCTGACCATTGTGTTTCTGACCACTTTGTTTTTTACCAATGTGTTTCTGACCAGTGTGTTTCCGACCAGTGTGTTTATGACCACTATGTTTCTGACCACTGTGTTTCTGACCACTGTGTTTCTGACCAGCGTGTTTCTGACCATGGTGTTTCTGACCAATGTGTTTCTGACCACTGTGTGTCTGACAAGTGTGTTGCTGACCACTGTGTTTCTGACCAGTGTGTTTCTGACCATTGTGTCTCTGAGCGCCATGTTTCTGACCAGTGTATTTATGATCAGTGTGTTTCTGAAAACTGTTTTTCTGACCACCGTGTTTCTGACCACTGTGTTTCGGACAACTGTGTTTCTGACCACTTTGTTTTTGACCACTGTGTTTCTGACCAGTGTGATTCTGACCGCTGTGTCTCTGACCAGTGTGTTTCTGATCACTGTGTTTCTGACCACAGTGATTCTGACCAGTGTGTTTCTGACCACTGTGTTTCTGACCAGTGTGTTTCTGACCACTGTGTTTCTGACCACTACGTTTCTGACCAGTGGGCTTCTGACCACTGTGTTTCTGACCAGTGTGTTTCTGATCACTATGTTTGTCACCAGTGTGTTTCTGACCAGTGTGTTTCAGACCACCGTGTTCTGACCAGTGTGTTTCTGACCACTGTGTTTCTGACCAGTGTGTTTCTGACCACTGTGTTTCTGACCAGTGTGTTTCTGACCACTGTCTTGCTGTCCAGTGTATTTCTTACCACTGTTTTTTTACCACTGTGTTGCTGAATAGTGTGTTTTTGACCACTGTGTTTCTGACCACTGCGGTTCTGACAGCGTGTTTCTGACCAGTTTGTTTAAGTCCAGTGTGTTTCTAACCAGTGTGTTTCTGACCACTGTGTTTCTGACCACTGTGTTTCTGACCACTGTGTTTCTGACCACTTTGTTTATGACCGCTGTGTATCTGACCAGTGTATTTCTGACGAACGTGTTTCTGACCACTGTGTTTCTGACCAGTGTGTTTCTGACCACTGTGTCTCTGAACGCTATGTTGCTGACCATTGTGTTTCTGACCACTGTCTTTCTGACCACTGTGTTTCTGTCCAGTGTGTTTCTGACCACTGTGTTTCAGACCACTGTCTCTGACCACTGTGTTTCTGACCACCGCGTTCTTGACCACTGTGTTTCTGACCACTGTGTTTCTGACCACTGTGTTTCTGACCAGCGTGGTCCTGACCACTGTAGTTCTGACCAGTGTGTTTGTGACCACAGTGTTTGTGACCACTGTGGTTGTGACCAGTGTGTTTTTGGCCACTGTGTTTCTGACCACTGTGTTTCTGACCACTGTATTTCTGACCAGTGTGTTTCTGACCACTGTGTTTCTGACCACTGTGATTGTGACCAGTGTGTTTATGGCCACTGTGTTTCTGACCAGTGTGTTTCTGGCCAGTGTGTTTGTGGCCACTGTGTTTCTGACCAGTGTGTTTCTGACCACTGTGTTTCTGACCACTGTGGTTCTGACCAATGTGTTTCTGAACAATGTGTTTATTTCCAGAGTGTGTTTGACAAGTGTGTTTCTGACCACTGTGTTTCTGATCACTGTGTTTCTGACCACTCAGATTCTGACCACTTTGTTTATCACCACTGTGTTTCTGACCAGTGTGTTTCTGACCAGTGTGTTTCTGACCACTGTGTTTCTTACCACTGTGTTTATGACCACCGTGTTTCTGACCAGTGTGTTTCCGACCACTGTGTTCCAACCAGTGTGTTTCTGACCACTGTGTTTCTGACCAGTGTGTTTATGACCACAGTGTTTCTGACCACTGTGTCTCTGACAACTGTATTTCTGACAAGCGTGTTTCTGACCACTATGTTTCTGACCAGTGTGTTACTGAGCACTGTGTCTCTGAACACTATGTTTTTTACCACTGTGTTTCTGACTGCTGTATTTCTGACCAGTGTGTTTAGGACCTGTGTGTTTCAGACCACTGTGTGTCTCACCACTGCGTTTCTGACCACTGTATTTCTGACCACTGTGTTTCTGACCACTGTGTTTCTGACGACTGTGTTTCTGACGAGTGTGTTTCCGACCACTCTGTTTTTGACCAGTGTGTTTCTGACCACTGTGTTTCTGACCTGTGTGTTTCTGACCACTTTGTTTCTGACCACTGTGCTTCTGACCAATGTGTTTCTGACCACAGTGTTTCTGACCAGTGTGTTTCTGACCACTGTGTTTCTGACCAGTGTGTTTCTGACCAGTGTGTTTCTGACCACTGTGTTTCTGACCACTTTGTTTTTGACCCATGTGTTTCTGAACAGTGTGTTTCTAACCACTGAGTTTCTGACCAGTGTGTTTCTGACCAGCGTGTTTCTGACCACTGAGTTCATTAACACTGTGTTTCTGACGAGTGTGTTTATGACCACTATGTTCCTGACCATTGTATTTCTGACCACTCTGTTTCCGACCACTGGGTTTGTGACCAGTGTGTTTCTCACAACTGTGTTTCTGACCGCTGTGTATATGACAACTGTGTTTCTGACCACTGTGATTCTGACCACTGTGTTTATGACCACTGTGTTTCTGACCACTGTGTTTCTGACAAGTGTGTATCTGACCACAGTGTTTCTGACCAGCGTGTTTCTGACCAGTGTGTTTCTGACCACTGTGTTTCTGACCACTCTGTTTCTGACCAGTGTATTTCGGACCACTGTGTTTCTGACCACTGTGTTTCTGACCACTGTTTTTCTGACCAATGTATTTCTGACCACTGTGTTTCTGACCAATGTGTTTGTGACCAGTGTGTTTATGGCCACTGTGTTTCTGACCAGTGTGTTTCAGGCCAGTGTGTTTGTGACCACTGTGTTTGTGACCAGTGTGTTTCTGACCACTGTGTTTCCGACCACTATGGTTCTGACCAATGTGTTTCTGACCAGTGTGTTCTGTCCAGTGTGTTTTTGACGAGTGTGTTTCTGACAAATGTGTTTATGACCACTGTGTTTCTGACCACTCTGTTTCTGACCACTTTGTTTCTCACCACTGTGTTTCTGACCAGTGTGTTTCTGACCGATGTTATTCTGACCAGTGTGTTTCTGACCACTGTGTTTCTTACCAGTGTGTTTATGACCACCGTGTTTCTGACCAGTGTGTTTCCGACCACAGTGTTATAACCAGTGTGTTTCTGACCACTGTGTTTCTGACCACTGTGTTTATGACCACGGTGTTCTGACCACTGTGTCTCTGACAACTGTATTTCTGACGAGCGTGTTTCTGACCATTGTGTTTATGACCAGTGTGTTTCTAACCACTGTGTTTCTGACCAGTGTGTTACTGACCACTGTGTCTCTGAACACTGTGTTTTTTTACCACTGTGTTTTTTACTACTGTATTTCTGACCAGTGTGTTTAGGACCAGTGTGTTTCAGACCGCTGTGTGTCTGACCACTGTGCTTCTGACCACTGTATTTCTGACCACTGTGTTTCATACCACTGTGTTTCTGACGACTGTGTTTCTGACCTGTGTGTTTCCGACCACTCTGTTTTTGACCAGTGTGTTTCTAACCACTGTGTTTCTGACCTGTGTATTTCTGACCACATTGTTTCTGACCACTGTGTTTCTGACCAATGTGTTTCTGACCACCGTGTTTCTGACCAGTGTGTTTCTGACCACTGTGTTTCTGACCACTGTGTTTCAAACCACTTTCTTTTTTACCCATGTGTTTCTGACCAGTGTGTTTCTGACCACTGAGTTTATAACCAGTGTGTTTCTGACCAGCGTGTTTCTGACCACTGAGTTTATTAACACTGTGTTTCTGATGAGTGTGTTTATGACCACTATGTTCCTGACCAGTGTATTTCTGACCACTCTGTTTCTGACCACTGGGTTTGTGACCATTGTGTTTCTCAACACTGTGTTTCTGACCGCTGTGTATCTGACAACTGTTTTTCTGACCACTGTGTTTCTGACCACTGTGGTTCTGACCACTGTGTTTTTGACCACTGTGTTTCTGACCAGTGTGTATCTGACCACTGTGTTTCTGATCAGTGTCTTTCTGACCAGTGTGTTTCTGACCACTGTAATTATGACCACTCTGTTTCTGACCACTGTATTTCGGACCACTGTGTTTCTGACCACTGTGTTTCTGAGCACTGTGTTTCTGACCAGTGTATTTCTGACCACTGGGTTTCTGACCAATGTGTTTGTGACCAGTGTGTTTATGGCCACTGTGTTTCTCACCAGTGTGTTTCTGGCCAGTGTGTTTGTGACCACTGTGTTTCTGACCAGTGTGTTTCTGACCACAGTGTTTCCGACCACTGTGGTTCTGACCAATGTGTTTCTGACCAGTGCGTTCTGTCCAGTGTGTTTTTGACGACTGTGTTTCTGACAACTGTGTTTATGACCATTGTGTTTCTGACCAATGTGTTTCTGACCAGTGTGTTTCTGACCACTGTGTTTCTTACCACTGTGTTTATGACCACCGTGTTTCTGACCAGTGTGTTTCCAACCACGCTGTTCTGACCAGTGTGTTTCTGACCACTGTGTTTCTGACCACTGTGTTTACGACCACAGTGTTTTTGACCACTGTGTCTCTGGCAACTATATTTCTGGCCAGCGTGTTTCTGACCACTGTGTTTCTGACCACTGTGTTTTTGACCCATGTGTTTCTGACCAGTGTGTTTCTGACAACTGAGTTTCTTACCAGTGTGTTTCTGACCAGCGTGTTTCTGACCACTGAGTATATGAACACTGTGTTTCTGACGAGTGTGTTTATGACCACTATGTTCCTGACCAGTGTATTTCTGACCACTCTTTTTCTGACCAGTGGGTTTGTGACCAGCGTGTTTCTCACAACTGTGTTTCTGACCGCTGTGTATCTGACAACTGTGTTTCTGACCACTGTGTTTCTGACCACTGTGTTTCTGACCACTGTGTTTCCGACCACTGTGTTTCTGACCCGTGTGTTTCTGACCACTAGGTTTCTGACCAGTGTGTATCTGACCTATGTGTTTCTGATCACTGTGTTTCTGACCAGTGAGTTTATGACCACTATGTTCCTGACCAGTGTGTTTCTGGCCAGTGTGTTTGTGACCACTTTGTTCTAACCAGTGTGTTTATTGTTGAATGTTTTTGCCCCTTGTTTGGTGTTGTAGGACGGATCAGGAATGCTCTGCCCCTTGTGGAGGTATGACCCCTCGATCCGTTGTAGTGTGACTCAACTATGCTCTATCTCTTGTGAGATATGACCTGTGAGTACACCATGTGGGTGAGTGGTTACCTTGGCCATTTTGTTGACTTGGCCAAGTGAGAGGTCATGAGTTTGATCCTGGCCCCATGCATATCTTGTTTGCTGTGGAAGCTTCCAAGAAAGAAAGTCCGTAGCTTCTTGGACGCTACATGGTTGGTCTGTCACCTTGACACTAGGATGCTTATGTGTCAAGCCCACAGTGCAAGTCTATTGGTGACGTGGCTGGTTCAAGCCACTTCCCAGGAATGAGCTTTTGAGTTCTAGGACTGGACAGACAGCTATAAAAGGACTTGTCTGGCATGCAGATCAATCAAGCCTTGCTTGATGCTCTCTTGCATATTGACGACTTGAGCTCTTCTTGAGATGTACTGCTAAGGCATTAGTACTCTTGAAGGTGAAGTGTATGCCTGATTAAGTTTGGGGTGCATGACACATCTCAACAAAGGAAGAAGGCCTGAAAACCTTTGTGAGCTTTTCGGTTTCGCGGCTTCTCTGCCAGAGATGGTTAGCGCAGTAGCTAACAAAGGGTTATGGGCCCACTCCTCTGGTTAGGGAAGTTTCACGCACGCAACCGCTAAGGTCACAAGCAGTGAGAGCGCCTTCGCTCTCACCCAACTTCTCTGTTTGCAGGGCAACATGAGCAGGAGGGGAATGCAACACATCTGCACATGTCTACCTTGGGAGCAGACATCAGCCTACATCAGCCTTCATCAGCCTACATCTGCTTGCAACGGCCAACGGTAACAGGGGAAGCAGTTTCCTCTTCTCACCAACAGCCTACAGCGGCCTCAAACACAGGTTCATCAGCATCAACAACAGGTGCAGCAGCTGAAGCAGTTGTAGTTGTGGGGATGGTAGGGACAGGGGAACCAGGGAATCCTTCGCCCATCCTCAAGTTTGATGGAGAGGGGTTTGCACTCTGGAAGTGGCAGTTTGAGATCATCATGGATGACAGAGATCTGCTAGGATATTTTGACGGAAGTATCCCAGCACCAAAGGAGGAGGGTGCTGACCTTGTGGCATGGGTCAAGCTCAACNTTCTGACCAGCGTGTTTCTGACCACTGAGTATATGAACACTGTGTTTCTGACGAGTGTGTTTATGACCACTATGTTCCTGACCAGTGTATTTCTGACCACTCTTTTTCTGACCAGTGGGTTTGTGACCAGCGTGTTTCTCACAACTGTGTTTCTGACCGCTGTGTATCTGACAACTGTGTTTCTGACCACTGTGTTTCTGACCACTGTGTTTCTGACCACCGTGTTTCTGACCACTGTGTTTCTGACGAGTGTGTATCTGACCACTGTGTTTCTGAACAGCGTGTTTCTGACCAGTGTGTTTCTGACAACTGTGTTTCTGACCACTGTGTTTCTGACCACTGTATTTCCGACCACTGTGTTTCTGACCACTGTGTTTCTGACCAATGTGTTTCTGACCAGTGTATTTCTGACCAGAGTGTTCATGACCAATGTGTTTGTGACCAGAGTGTTTATGGGAACTGTGTTTCTGACCAGTGTGTTTCTGGCCGGTGTGTTTGTGACCACTGTGTTTCTGACCCGTGTGTTTCTGACCAATGTGTTTCCGACCGCTGTGGTTCTGACCAATGTGTTTCTGACCAGTGTGTTTTGTCCAGTGTGTTTTTGACGAGTGTGCTTCTGACCACTGTAATGATGACCACTGTGTTTCTGACCACTCTGGTTCTGACCACTTTGTTTCTCACCACTGTTTTCTGACCAGTGTGTTTCTGACCAGTGTGTTTCTGACCACTGTGTTTCTTACCACTGTGTTTATGACCAACGTGTTTGTGACCAGTGTGTTTGTGACCACTTTGTTCTAACCAGTGTGTTTATTGTTGAATGTTTTTGCCCCTTGTTTGGTGTTGTAGGACGGATCAGGAATGCTCTGCCCCTTGTGGAGGTATGACCCATAGATCCATTGTAGTGTGACTCAACTATGCTCTATCTCTTGTGAGATATGACCTTTGAGTACACCATGTGGGTGAGTGGTTACCTTGGCCATTTTGTTGACTTGGCCAAGTGAGAGGTCATGAGGTCGATCTTGGCCCCATGCATACCTTGTTTGCTGTGGACGCTTCCAAGAAAGAAAGTCCGTAGCTTCTTGGATGCTACATGGTTGGTCTGTCACCTTGACTCTAGGATCCTTATGTGTCAAGCCCACATTGCAAGTCTATTGGTGACGTGGCTGGTTCAGGCCACTTCCCAGGAATGTGCTTTTGAGTTCTAGGACTGGACAGACAGCTATAAAAGGACTTGTCTGGCATGCAGATCAATCAAGCCTTGCTTGATGCTCTCTTGCGTATTGACGACTTGAGCTCTTCTTGAGATGTACTGCTAAGGCATTAGTACTCTTGAAGGTGAAGTGTATGCCTGATTAAGTTTGGGGTGCATGACACATGTCAACAAAGGAAGAAGGCCTGAAAACCTTTGTGAGCTTTTTGGTTTCGCGGCTTCTCTGCCAGAGATGGTTAGCTCAGTAGCTAACAAAGGGTTATGGGCCCACTCCTCTGGTTAGGGAAGTTTCACGCACGCAACCGCTAAGGTCACAAGCAGTGAGAGCGCCTTCGCTCTCACCCAACTTCTCTGTTTGCAGTGCAACATCAGCAGGAGGGGAATGCAACACATCTGCACCTTTCTACCTTGGGAGCTGACATCAGCCTACATCAGCCTACATCAGCCTACATCTGCTTGCAACGGCCAACGGTAACAGGGGAAGCAGTTTCCTCTTCTCACCAACAGCCTACAGCGGCCTCAAACACAGGTTCATCGGCATCAACAACAGGTGCAGCAGCTGAAGCAGTTGTAGTTGTGGGGATGGCAGGGACAGGGGNTGTCCTCCATACAACCCTCAGTCCTTTCGCACATCAGCGGTTGTATAGTGGCAGCCGCGGCATACGTCAAACTCCGCAAGGTGTTTTAGTCCTCCTCACTTGTCAACCGTCTGTTCATTATACAAAACCTCATCAGCATGAGGCTTGGTGAAGGGGAGGATGTCTCTGCCTTCATACAGGAGTTTGAGACGCTCTTGCAACAAGCCACCGTCATGGGGTGGGACCTGAGATCCGACATGCAGGCCATGATCTTTCTGATGACGCTGCCGAAAAGTTGGGGCCCCATGATAACAGTGATTGGAGGGTGGACTGAAGATCTAGTTTCCTACACCACCGTCTCTGAGTATGTGCGGAATGAAGCCATGCGTCGTAGCAGTAGTGAAGCAAACATGGTTGCCTTTGCCTCTTGGAGCAGCGGCACCTTCCGCAATACCTCATCCTCTCGGTACAAGGGAAACAACAGCACTAGCAACAGTGGAAGGGGTGCAAAGCGCCAAGGAAACTGCCACAACTGTGGCAAGGCCGGACAATGGGCTCGAGAGTGCCGTGCACCCAAGAGAGAGGAAGGAGACGGGGATGAACGGCGAGGGGGAAATGGTGGGAGAGATCCCACAAGCTTGATGGCTGAGTGTGCATCCAACAAAGGGCGGGCGATACTCAGGCCAATAGCCTATGGCCTTGACTCGGGCACAAACGAGCACACCACTTACGAGAAGAGAGACTTCATCTCTGTTGCTCCGTGTAACAAGAACTTCAGAGTCGCCAACGGCAAGGTTGAGGCAGCTGAGGGGATTGGTGACAAGCTGGTCACAGTGGGTGTCAACGGTGGAGTTTCCGACCTCAAGCTATGGGGGGTGGTCTACTTTCCCTCCTTCACAGCGATCTTCTCTCCGTCTCTAATACAACTGACCATGGCATGACAATGGTCTTTACAGAGAAGGAAGCAGTGATAGTTCCCACCAGGGACATCAACGTTTCCTACTCTTCCAAGAAGGTTGTCGCACACGTTCCTCGCGTTGATGGACTCTACGTCTTGCAGACCAAAACGACAACTTCAACGGCTGAATCTTTGGCCGAGAGTGATGATGAGGAGAGCAGCGATGCAGACTCATATGAGGAAGGAC